>JAPKID020005922.1:0-10893 GCA_026931265.2 Tropidonophis doriae | reverse complement strand
GAGAGAGAGAGAGAGAGAGAGAGAGAGAGAAGTTATATGCTCCATCTCTTTATCACAGAACCAATGCTTCGTACTGACACAGGCACAATATACTTACATTTATACATGTATATAATTCATATATACAAATGGAAATATGAATATTTAAAAGACTTACATCACCACCAAATACCATTACCAATATCTAATTATGTAAGTCAAGCTTGACATCTTGTTATATTTAAGTCATACCCAATTGAAACAGGCAAAGAATCCCACCAGTTTATTGAAGGAAAACCAAATATGGGTAGTGTTTTGGAATATGAATATTTAATCTATCTAAAAGCAAAGAAAGAAAATATTCAAAACATCACCTTAGGATATGTTTTAGATCACAGCAAATTACAGAACCTAGTCAACCTTCTCTAGGCTAAAGGCTATGCTAAGTCTGCCCAGATATTTTGATGGGAGACCACCAGAGATTGCTAGGGCTGTTTGCTGGAGTGGAAAGTCAGATAAACATCACAGAAGAAGGCAGCACCGAAAAAGTTTTTCTACATTATTGCCTGGAAAACTATACAGAAAATAAACTGAAATCTCCAAACATAAGCTTGACTTCACAGTTATTTTAAATCTTTTGATGTTATTTTTAAAGATTCACAGCAATTTGTTAACTCAAATATCAAAATCAAATGTTAAAAAAATTATATGACAATGGAAGTACAGTAAACCTAGGAAATACAGGATGAATTCATACTGGCCAGGAATTGTACAGACTAGATTTGGCACTGGACCTTAGGGAAGATCATTAAAAACATATAAAATTACAACTGTTGATTTAAAGAAAGTGTAGGATAGTTGTCTTCATATTAGATTTTTGTAAAATGTGTTGATTAATTTAAGTTTGGATTTGATTCAGATGGCTTCTTCTCTTGCAAAGTGGTTGTATGCAAGTCTGACATATCTGTTGGTCTCTGGTCATTTCTTATTTTGAAGTATTTGAATCATCCTCTGGCTGTTTCATTTGTTCTCCTTGAGTATCTTCATAAACAAAACTGTTTTTAACCTCAGAGATATTTGATGTAAACCTGTATGCCAGAGTTGCCTCATCAGTGAGATGGCTGGCATATAGATATAATTAATTAATTAATTAATTAATTAATTAAATGTTGCATCCTAGGTTTCCCTGATGGACCAGGAGTTCAATTCTAATTCTAGTTGCCTTATTCTATGGACTCTCATAAATTGCTGCACAATTTATCTTGACTCATCTTGGTAATGGAGTTGGTGGTAGTCTGTGAATTATTGCTTGCTCAGAGTATGTCCATTTGTATAACTCAATTCATGATTATTAACAGTATTTACTGTATATTGCTTTGCCAGAGCTATTTCCTTTGGTAACACATGCATAAGCGGAAGGTTTACTTCTGATTATGTTTTTTTACCAACTCTGTTCTGTCTCTATCACTAGCTGGATTACAATATTCAGTATCCTCCAAAGAGAAAGAGAGAGGAAAGACAGGGGAAAAAGGGAGAAGAGAGGAAAAATGAGGAGGAAACAAGAAGGTAGAGAAGGGAGCTTGAGAAAGTAGGAGTGAGGCTGTTGCAAAATAAGATGAATACGCGGTGTGGCAAGAAAGCGATCCAAACCGTATCATACAGTATATATGTAAGAATGTGTATAGAGATTAATGATGAATAGATAAACGTTAAATAGTACTTATAAGAATGTATATCAATGAATGTTTTTGAAATGGGAAAAATAATAATAAAAAGTATTTAAATAAAGTTGAACAGCCTTCTACCTAATGTCATAAAAGTGTCCCTCGGATCTTTGTTAATCTGGCCCTCTTTTAAAGCCTGCCTAAAAGGGGAAAATGAAACAGATGAATTAAGAAAACAATTAAACATATAAAACGATTGGCCACATAAGCAAAGTGGGTCTCAGAAAGGTAAAGTATGTCCACATCCATTTTTCTCTATGGCTGCCCCACTGCTTGTTTTGGCACTGCTGAAGATATACAAAACCTGAGAAAATCATGTTCTTGACAGAAAAGAACCTGCCATCTTCTTAGAAAAAAAAAAGTCTATGTGTTAGATATAGGACTGGATTGTAAATTCAAGCACACTCTTTTGAAATCACACAATGATTTGGTATATTTTCAGTCTTGCAAATGGCTCAGAAATCCAGCATTAAAAAAGAATAAATTTTGTAATACCTTGGATAACTATTACATGGCCAAAAATAACTGTTAAACAGAACTGGGAAACTTTAGAACCGTTATAAACTCTTAAAGGCTGGACAAATGTTAAAAGACTATTTCAAATTGGGTCATTTCTAAACAATGATGGTAGAACAAGCCAGAGAAAGATCTGTTAATACAAATTTCAGATAGATTCAGAAAGGAAAAATGACTCTTGTGATAACAGGATAACAGAGTTTGAAGGGATATAGGAGGTCTTCTAGTCCAACCTCCTGCTTAAGCAGCAGACTCATTTATACAAGTGATTGTCCAATATTTTCTTAAAAGTGATGGAGTACCCACATCTTCTGATAGCAAAACCTTCCACTAATTAAGTGTTCTGTCAAGAAAATTTTCCTTGATTGATTTCCATCCATTGCTTCTTGTTACGTTTTCAGGTTAACAGTACTATACAATTCTAAATCACTAGTTAATAAATGTTAAATTGTGATTTAATTTTCATTGAAAATTTTCATGTATCTTTCATGAAAGATACATGTCATTTATACATTTTTTCACCAGATTTCCAGGCAGAACCAAGAAATTGATTTCAAGAAACATACAGAAAGAAAAAGCATCTTTGATAAATTCAAAGAACCAAGTATGAGAAAAACATTTGGTTAAAATTGGCTTAAATGAAAATTATTACACATTTGAATCACCTAAAGTTTTATAGACTTTTGCCAAATTACTTTTAAAACAATTAACAGAAGAAAGAAAACCATTTTAACCTTTTTGTGCGAATAATACAAAAAAGGCTTTGTACTGATGGGAATGGATGGTTGCTTGTACATATGGAACCAAACCTTTCCTGAGGAAATTATTCACCAGGCATAAGTGAGTGATGAAATAGCATGATATAAAGTCTTAATCAATTTGATGAAGCATGTGCATATGACAGTGCAGCTATGCAACAGGGATCCAGATCAGTTGCAGGATTAGAAAACATAGGGTGGGAAACCACATGTGAACGAATATTGCCTTCAGGCAGATTTCCTCTGCCTCCAGATGTTGGGTTTACACTTTAGCTCTTAATATTCTGGAAGTTGCGGATTGGCAGTGTGGAGAGCACGTGGAGAAGCTGTCTTTGAACATCCAAATCAAAGGCATTGATTTTTATGATAGAATGTCTTTCCAAAAGACATTAATTTTTATCTGTCATACCAAAGAAGAAAGACAGACAAAATAAAATGTTTCTAGAATTAATTCAAACATTTTACTATGTTTGTATTGTAGAAAAAGGATTGTAATGCTGAGAGAGACATAGATAGCATGATGATCATAGGGTTTCCCAATATCTACAAGCTATTTACTAATCACTGAGCCCATCACAGTTAATAACAATTAATTACAGTAATATAAATACTTTATAAAAGTTATTTCAGTGTCTTAGTTTCTTAATAAAAGCATTAAGAACAAAGAACCAATTTCTAGATGGTTGATCCCATAATAAGATTAGAAAGGAAGTCTAATTCATGCCCCAGTCACTTCGCTTCTTGACTATTGCAACATGCTCTACATGGGGCTGCCCGTGAAGAACATCGAGAAACTCCAATTGGTGCAAAATGCAGTGGCCCACATGGTTTTGTGCAGACTCTGGTGTGCACATGTATCACTTTTCCTGTGAGAAATGCAAGTGCTGCTGATTTGCTTCCAGGTGCATTTCAAGGTGCTTGTTGTCACCTTTAAAGCCCTTCATGGCTTGGGATCAGGTTATCTGAGAGACTGTCTCAATCTACCTGAGCCATCAGAGCGGGAAGCAGGGAATATTGCGGGTCCCATTCCCTAGATACACCTGGTTGGGCCCAGAAGGGCCTTTTCCATGGTTGCCCCCTCTCTCTGGAATATCATCTGCCCAGAGATTAGAATGACCCTCTCTCTAGCACTCTTCCAAGAAGGCAGCGGACTGGAGAAGCCAGAGTGGGATAGAGCTCATAAAATGCCTCGTTTGAGGTGCTGTCCCTGGGGCCAGGGTGGTGGGTGGTAATTTTATTATATTGATTTATTATATGACTCTATTTTATTAGTTTTATTGTTTTTATATGAGGTTTTATATTCTGTAAGATGCCTTGAGTCACCATGTGCTAATAGGTGGCAATATAAATTCCCCAAATAAAATAAAATAAATAAACAAGGAAGACTCAGATGAGGCAAGGGATGCATTGGTTGTGCTTTCATTTTCCTACTTAAAAAAAAAAGTGCAGTAAACTTTTACATAGTGTATAATACAGTATACACCCTTTATTACCAGCAAAAGTATATAAGGGGACAACCTAACTGCAAATTTTCTGTTTTTCTGGGACAATAAACCCCAGAATACTTTAATTTGTAATAAAAATAGATTTTAGTGGCCTATTATTCCTAGTATAGTTGAATTGTCTAGCATAGTTGAAAACTAGATTATCTTTTGTTTTATTTTGCACAATTTCACTTTTATGCTATGTTAATTGAAATGTGCAATTTGGAGGTTTGGGATTAGTATCACATTTAGAATGGAATTTAAAGTGCTAGGACAAAAATGACAATGAATATAATTCCTCCAGTATATTCAGATTGGCTGCAAACAAATTTAATAATACATAAATAATAAAATAAAGTTCAGTTAATAAATATCTAGCTATATATTCCAGACCTCTCTATTTTTTCAATGGAAAAATTGCAGTTTGGTAACATTTGGGAAGATCTTTGCAGTGCAAGATTAAAAATTTAGATGCCTGTACCCAATTGTAATCTATCCAATCTAGCACTGTCCAAATAGGTTGAGATTTTTGTTCCTCAATAGGAAGTGAGAATTTTGTGAGTTGTACACATTTGCAGTTTACAGGTTAAGGAAAACTACAAATGTAAATATTTGTTTACATTCTGTAGCTTCTTTTTCATTCTTGCAATATAATGGTATCTTGATTTAGCTGTAGCTTCCATATCATCAAGAATTGAATATTTATCTTGGATTATTTCCCTGTAAACTATTGGAGAGCCATTTTGAACTCCTTTTTATTTGGACTCTTGGCTGCTTCACAAAATTACACACAAAGCTTAGGCCTACTTTTATTTTCCAAATCTTTGCACTTTAGTTAAATGTCATTCAATCAACATTTGAATGATAGCTATTCAAAAGGAACTGGTGCAAACTAATTAATGGGTAATCCCCAATTCAGAGTGTGGGAAATTAAGTTGAAAATAGCTATTGATTCTTCTAATCCACCCTTGCTTTTTTTTTTTAAGCAGACTTTCTTCCATGCCTTAAAGCAGTTTCTTGTTTGTAGTTTTACCTTTGTAAGAGAGCTTCATTTCCTAATTATAGTTTTGGTAAATAAATAAATCTTCAACTAATATCCAACCTAATCCTTTGGCTACCCTTTTTTCTTCATTCACTTCCTGGTACCATTGAAATCTTATGCATCAGACAATGGTACTTATAGAAGTTTTCCCTCCCATTGATTTACCTTGCTAAAATGAGCGATTCAGTCTGGCAGAAATATGAAGATTAGATTTCCCAAAGCTCTTAGTACAAAAGGTTCTCTTACTGTAATTAACAAGCTATATAGATATAATGGAAGTTAAACATATTGATATTTCAAAATTGCACTTTCCACATTCCAAATTTACAAGCCTGTTTACACATTATGAAGAGACAACTTGTATGTTTCTGACAGAAGGCAACTATGTTTTCTTGCTGGCTAAAAAAATGATCAATTATAGCTCCTTGATTATTGAACCGTGAAGCAGTAATTTGCCAACAAATTGCCACTTTTATATCTTGAACCAAACTTGATGTAAACAGCTTGTGTGTCCAAAGTTAAAATATTATTAGCAGTTTCACTATCTATTGTTTGGTATATGGTACATGGGAAAATGTCTTAGAAGAATAGTTTTCAGGACATCAAATGTCACAACGTTACATGAGGCAAATTTATCATAAGCAGCTCTATTATCTCTGTAAACACGTATTGATATGCATATGCACTTTAAAAAAAAATTAGTTTTGCATTACGCTCCATTGGAAAATTACACAGTTATCAGATAAAATCCAGAAGTTGAAATGTGCGATGGAATAAGATTAGATTAGATTTTGCCTTGATTAGCATTGTGAGTGCTAATGTCTCCAAATATCTACAGAGATCAGTTTGGGGATGCTAAGTAAGATGGAAATAAGAGGAAAATATTTTGCTTGTTTCAATGGCAGGAAAACTATTCAGATGATATAGTGATTAATGCTGGATTAGGACAGGGAGAATTTAAATCTCCAGTTAACCAGTAAGCTCAGAGTCTGGCTTTGAATCTGTCACCACCTCTCACCTTAGTATTTCCCAGAAGATTATTGTGGAAATAAACTGGAAAGGTAGAGAATTTTGAATGGTAATAAATTTTAAATATCTGGAATAGGAAAAGGGAATATTTTTCAGTTAGGCATTGCCTGTTCTTCTTGGAAGAGTAATATCATCTTTATAACGTCATCATAAGTGAAATGGGCAACATTACTTGCTGTTTTGATTCTGCTAAAACAATCTGAAGTCTCAAAAGATTTTATTTAGCTTTTTCCCATAAACAGGTAGAACATTATTTTATGCTTCAATGGTCCCTGTGCATTTCAATGCAATATCTAGGCCTGTGATGGCGAACCTATAGCATGCGTGCCATAAGTGGCACATGGAGCCATTTGTTAGGTCACACTAGGCGTTGCGCTGTCAAATCTAGCCTGACTTCGGCCTTCTTTTAAGACGTTTTTTCACCCTCTGGAGGCTTCCTTGAAATTTGTTCCTGAAGTTCCGGTTTGCCAATAGGCTAATCTTTTTGTTGTTGGGTGCCAAAAGTGCATACTGGCACCCATAATGCAAAGCAGACCGCCATATGCACATGCGAGCACAACTTACCATGCTTCCACCCCTCAAGCACATTGCACTACTCACCTCCAAGCTGAGCTTGGTATTTCCCCCAGGGAGGCTGGGGGAGACTGTTTCTGCTCTCCCCAGGCTCCAAGAAACCCACTGGAGCCTGGAAAGGGTGAAGCACCCTCCCCATTCTCTGGAAGGCCGAAAGTCAGCTGGCCGGCGCCCGCATGCATGCTGGAGCTGACAGATATGGCTGGCAGATATGGTTCTGCGTTTTACCAGTGGATAGGTTTGCTATCACGGCCCTAGGGTAATTCTGAAAGCAGTACAATGATGAATACATGTGATCCATGGATGTGTGGATAGTCTTTCCTCATCTTAGATAATAGTAATAATAAATAGCAATTACACTTTTAATTTAGAAAAAAATTTCTGACAATCTGCCCTAAGGACAAGGTTGTGTTCTCAAGATATGTATGCGTGTATATATATATATTTATATTCCCACAGTTGTTTTCAATTATCCTAAGAAATTTGATGTATGTTATCATAAGACATTAATGCAAGGTCAGTGCAGAGTATCTGTCTAATCTTTCAATAGTATTTTGTTCATAACAAAACATCTCTTCATTAAAGTGATTCCCAGAAGTATACAGGCTTCATGTAATGAACTGAAAAGCCTGCATTATACATTGAGTTAGGGCTTCCATTATTAATAGGCCCTTCTCATGCCCTCAGCAGTTGATTGACATCTAGAAGCCTGTGACAATTAGATGACTTTAAATTGCCTTAGTTAGTATCATTATTTTAACAAGCACAAATGTGAGGATATCTTAAAGCGACGGCAGCAGCAGTGTATCAGCAAAACAGGTGACAAAACAGTCCCATTAATGTCAATGGGATTAAAATGAAGCTAAATCTAAATACAAGCTTAAAGTATACAACTTTGTTGTTCTATGCTACGGTGTCAGTCCTAAGATACAGTCTTTTGCTAAATTCATGTGAATTCAGCCTTATTCAAAGTTCTTTGAATGAAATCAGGTTGCGCCTTTAGCAGAGCTATCTACCACTCTTTTGTAGTCAGTTGATTGGCAGAGAAAGATGTCAGAAAAAAATGGAGAATTAGAAAGTTAATAGTCAACTCCAACCTGTTAGGGCTATCTCTATCCTATGTTTGCTGGCTTTAATCCTACCATGTGGTGTTCAATAGATTATTCCTGAAATGTGGCCCTTGTTACGTACATTTATGCCTATGTGATATATAAATAAAGGATTTACATTTTTAAATAAGTAATATAAAACAAAACTGCATAGACAATGTTTTATTATTGCAGCAGTTGTCATGTTATTTTATATCTGAAAAGAAACTTCCTAATACTTTGAAGATGAAACAAAGATTCTCACTGTTAGTACAGAAAACATGTATGTTGCATTGAACACCGATGCACACATCCTTATACCTTTGTCACCATTGATGGGATCTCATAATATGTCTCTCCACATAGCTGAAATCTGAGAAGCTGCAGGGGAATTCATCCCTCCAACAGCTTGTGACAAAAGCTCTCTGTCTCAGATTTCACTATTATCCTTCAAGGTGCTGCCGCCCTTCACTTCCTTCTAACTTAGAAACAGGCAGGTCAACCTGGAGATTTGTGAAAGCAGCAGAGGGAAGATCAAGAGGTGGAGGGGAAGGGAGCAACAATTTGGCACTGTATAAAGAAGGTTTTATGTAGGAAAACAGGAAACTGCCTTATGCTGAGGCAAGCTCCTGGCTTGTATATAGCATGGAGGAGTGAGGGATATTTAGTGATCTAAATTGTCCCTTCTTATCTATGTCTATTATTACAGTACAATATTAGGACCACATGACAAAAAAGAGAATCAACAAATAAAAGTAAGGTGGGTAAACAAAGACCCAAACAAGAATCAAATGTTATGAACATAGTGTGGTTATATTGATATAATGAATAAACTGAACAAGATACTCAGTTTGCCATCCTGAACCCCTAGCCATATATACTATCAGGTGTCTTCCTTGTACTTCAATCCTTCTATAGTAAAACCAAAGTTTGGACCATAACCAGGTTCGGTTCTTTCTCCAGGTCCCGAAATGTCTCTTTTGCTCTGTTGTTCATTGTACAATTTTGTTTCCTTCCCCAAATGTTTGTAGTTCTTCTGTCCTTTCGTATTTCAAATGAATTTCAAAGTAAGCCACGATAGAGAAATCCTTTCACAGTGATTTTCAGATTAGAAAAAATGTATGGGTTAGAGGTGTTCAAAGTGAGGGAAAGAAAAATGTCTGAAAATAAAACCTTCCACAATTCAGACTATATAATGTGTTCATGTACACCAGCTATCCATTAAGTGTTCCAGAATATAATCTCAACTATGTTATATAAGAAATGCTGTCAAAGTTTATTCTAACACCAGTAGTTCAATAGACATTTACGTCCTTGCTACTGTGATTCTGAAGAAAATAACAATAAAACAGACAATGTCTTTTAAGTAAATAATTTTCAAAAAAATCCCATAGTTGAAAATGGGAGGCTTTTTTCTTTTTTCTTTTTTTAAGAATGACTTATACCATGATGTTGGTAAAATATTACTGAACTACATTTTTATCTATGCACCCAAAGTATACATACTTTGTAGACAATTTGTTTGGGTAGATTTAGGTAGAAAAATTTACTGTTATTCATCAAATATGGTGCAACTTTGCCAATAGGTAAACTTGAGATATGACACCTTGGTAATAGTAAAGCCTCAACATATTTTTCTAGATAGATATGCAGTTATCACAAATAATGTAGTACTATGTCAAACATGATTACTTGGTAGTTATTTAATTGGGGTAACTTATTATAACATCATAAAATGTACATACCATGTTTTCCCCAAAACAAGACAGGGTCTTTTTTTCTTTTGACCCCAGAAATAAGTAACTTATTTTCAGGGAGGTCTTATTATTTTTGAGGTGCAGGAAGCGGTAAGCGTGGCCACTTCATGGCTGCTGGTGTATTGCAATATTTTTGGGGAGGGCTTATTTTTGGGGAGGGCTTATTTTTGGGGAGGGCTTATTTTTGGGAAGGGCTTATTTTTGGGGAGGGCTTATTTTTGGGGAGGGCTTATTTTAGCACATGCATTCCAAGCTTGATTGGGCTTATTATCCGAGGAGGTCTTATTTTAAGGGAGATAGGGTAACACTGCAACCTTACATGTATGTCAGTTATAAAGGCAACAGGTATTGTGAGTGAGAACTGTAAGACAAAGAAGCAAAGAAGCCTTTAGAACTGCTTTAGCAGTTGCTAAGGTGATATGTTTCTGCCTCGGTTCCCCAAAATGAGTTTTCAGTTTGTAGTTTAAATCTGCTTCTGATAATGTCATCAGCAGTGAAGAAGAAAGAAAAGACTTAGAAAGTCCTCAATGCTTTTGTCTGAGCTTGAGCAGAATGATTAAAGAAGGAGAGGGTTAGAGTTCTGGAGAGCTTTAAAGAGATCATGTCCTACTGCCATATGTTTACATCAGTAGCAGAAAACATAATGCAGAGAAACAATCAGCAAAATAAGCTAGTAATTGTCCAGCGCTTTACCATTCCTCAGTTGTAAATCATAGCTTCCTTGGATTGCTTTTTGAGGAAAAATAATTGGTACAATATTTTTTGGAGTATAAGACGCACCTTTTTTCTTCTAAAAAGAGGCTAAAAATCTGGGTGCATCTTATATACCGAATACAGCATTTTTTGCCTCCTGAAGCCCCGTCCCTTCACCAAAATGGCCATACATAACCTTATGGAGGCTTTCAGAGAGTTCCTGGGGAGGTCAGAAATGAGCAAAAATGGG
>JAPKID020005921.1:0-10893 GCA_026931265.2 Tropidonophis doriae | reverse complement strand
CTCTGCCTGGATGGGGATCCCTGCAAGCTGCTTGTACAGTAGGGGGCCCTTAAAGAGCCCCCATAGCCCCTAAGGGGGCCGCCAAGCAGAACCAGCGGCGGACAAGTCAAAGACTCGTCCAAAGCCTCCGGCGGCCGGAAGCAATCTCCCCAAGCATCTGAATTTTGATCACATGACTATGGGGATACTGCAAAGGCCATAACTTTGAAAAATGATCAGAAGTCACTTTTGTCAGTGCTGTAAATTGAGGACTAGATGTATAGGTTTGAGACAGTTGTCTTGCTGATGGAAAGACAGATGAATGGGCAAAGTGTGAAGCATTGACATAATTTCTCCCCAATATTCCAAAGTTGGGTTGGTAAGAAAAATTAAAAGATGGATCGAAAACATGAATACTAGAGTCACTGAGTTCAGAGTTGCAAACCCCAAGAACAGAACAGAAAGGGAATATTTTGCAGTAAAATATCAAGGCTCAGAGCTTTTGCTGAACTTTGTAATACTGCAAAGAGAGAGGTACATTTCTGAGGAACTACTGTTATAACCATACCTACATACAGGCAAAATGGTATTTATGCAGAAAGACAACCTTGGGAGCCTGAATACACCCACCCTTATCTCTCCCAGGAGTGTTACAGCGATAACCATAAAACTTCATTTGGTAGAACATGTTGCATCTATAGTGCTATTAAGCCCTTGCTATGGAACCCCTAAGGAGCCCACTGAGCTTTTGCTTTTGATCTCTAAGACGCTGCTGAGTTCTATGATGGAACGGTTGCCGTGGTAACTATACACTGCCTTGTGAAACAGCCAAATGAACAATTTCTCTTAATCCAAGATAGGTTCCTTTTGTTTTAGAATTACTCTTGAGGGAACATTTTTTATGACATCCCCTAATGCTGGTGTCCTCAGTGCAGTTCTCATAAGACTAGAAACTCAATAATAATAATAAAAAAATTCTCCTTGCCCTCTCCAGATGCCTTTTTCAGGATTAAGAGGAATGCGTTGGGAAGGGAGGATCTTTCAGTGGCCACCACATCCTCCTATCTCCATGAATTTATTGAAAACTCTGAGGACAGGTCCCACATACATATTCTAATACAGACAACAGTAGGGTTGTCATAAAGCTTTTCCTCAGATGAATGTTTAAGTTTTCTCGGAATTGAATAGATGTCTTTGTCCGAATCATTGCTGTGTCTGGAAGAACATTTTATTTTCCTCATTAATTTTAAGACTTCGTTTGTTTGTATCCCACCTTTATAATTTTTAGAAATAACTCAAGGCAGTGGATCTATTTAATACTGCTTCCTCCTCCTATTTTTCTCTACAACAACTCTGTGAGGTGGATTGGGCTGAGAGAAAGGGACTACCCAGCCAGCTTTCATGACCAAAGCAGGACTTGAATTCATAGTTTCCTGGTCTCTAGCCTGGTGTGTTAACCACTAGACCAAAGTAGCTTTCCTTAGTAAAGATACTAAACAGTTACTATCATCTTAAAATGTTTCTTAATCAACTCACCTAAAATGATCCTGAACTGTAAATGCTCATTTACTGTATTTGTTGATCCATCTGAAGGATAACTCCCTAAACACTGAATAGAATTGGACCAAATTCTATAAGTGGCGGAAGCCAGGAAAAAGAAGAATGCATTCAAAACTTGGAGGCAAATCTGTTTATGGAGAAAACAATATTTTGGGCAATTTCCCCACATTGCTATCATTCTTTTTGAGCCCAAAATAACATTGTAAGATTTTTGGAAATATTGTGATAAAATAGAAAGGCACAGAGCTTATACTGAGCTTTGTAATATTGCAAAGATAGAGATAATCTTCTAGATTATATACTTAAAGTGATCCCTACTTCTTTTATATATTGAAAATGATCCCCTAGTATTTTGAATACTCATCCTTATCTCACCTAGCACCATAAAAAAAGACAAACATAAATTTTCATTTAAAGGCATACAATTACTTTGATTTCTTTATCTTTACTGATATTTTTAAACAGCAAAATTCTGTGTCTTGAATGTTTTCAAAATGAAAACACGGAAACCATAGAGAGCAATGTGTACGGAAGACTAGAACTGTGGAACAAATCAGTCAGTTCCACATGTTGATACAATTGGAATTAATTGTTGGTCCAAAATTTATAATAGATAAATTAGAATGCCAACACAATTGTATTTTATCTTTTGCAGTGTGGTACTTGACCAATAAAAGTATCTAAGAATAGCATAGAAGATGGCATACGAAAATAGCTGTATTAGGGGAAATTGCTTGCAAAGAAATGCACACATTAAGAACAAAAAGGCATGAGAATGCATGCTGCAAACAGATGCCAAATCAAGATACACAATTTTGTAGTTAGGAAAAAATACTAATTTCCTATCAAGCGAAACAGGCAATTTTGACTATCTTTACAGAAGTCTGCAATTTAGCCTGTTGCCAGTGTGTCCTCTTATAATAAGATCACTCCATTTCTGGATAAAAGCAATGTAGCACTAGTCAACTTTCAAACAAGATAGAAAAATGCTGTTTCCATTCAGCATAACCCCTCATCACATTGCTTTTAGAAGGCTTATGAAAAGCCAGCATGTCATTTAAATCTCACTTAAGTCCTTCTGCACAGAAGCTCACTGGAAAGTGGGCACCTATAAATCAAACTCTCTAGAAACAAATTGAAAGTAAAAATAAACACATTGCTCCCATCTTTTTCCTTTTCCTTCTTCTCTATGGATATTCTCAGTCCTCCAGTCATGGTTGTCCCAAAGGTGCTGTTCCAAAGGGAACTGGAGTTTTTTTATTTTTTCCTTGAAAACATTTCGCTTCTCATCTAAGAAGTTTCTGCATTTCAGAATTGAAGAAGCTTCTTGGATTAAACATGAAATGTTTTCAAAGAAAATATAAAAAAAATCCAGTTACCTTTTGAACAGCACCTTTGGGACCTTCTTCTTCACCTTTCAAAAAAGCTAACCATGGTTTTCTTTTCTATGTGTCAATGTGTGTATATTTATCCTAGTTCTATATAAGATCTTGGATTACCTACTCTTTTCAAATTATTTATGGTTACAAGATCAGAATATCTGCAGAATCTTGTTGCTCTCCCCCTTTCCTTGCCAAGCACTTCATTTTCAGCTCTGGGCTTCCCACAAGGCACAACAGTAGCTATTTCTTCACATGCATGTGGTACACAATGCTGTTCTGGGTTGCTCAGCAACCAGTGGGGAGGCATGTCAAAGATCCAATAAAAGAAAATAAAATGTGACAATGCTTGAACATTAACAAAGATATGTTCTGCTTGTACTCTTCAATCTACATTTCTTCTGAAATGGACCTATCAGTCACAAAGTACTCCGTCTAAACTGGAGAAAATAGAAACCATTTTGCAGAACTGGTGGTCAGTGCAACTCTGCACTTATTCTGGAGCTGGTTTCATCAGACTCCAGAACATATCCTGAGAGTTAGAACAATTAATCAGTGGAACAGCTTGCCTCCAGAAGTTGTGAAAGCCCCAACACTGGAAGTCTTTAAGAAGATGTTGGATAATCATTTGTCTGAAATGGTATAGGGTTTTCTGCCTAGGCAGGGGGTTGGACTAGAAGATCTCCAAGATCCCTTCCAATTCTGCTATTGTATTGTATTGAGATGATTTTATTGAGATGATAGACAGGTTATTTTTTTAAAAAACTAACCAAAAGGGAATATTCAGTTAAAAGTGATGCACATTATTTCTTTCATAAGCATATGCACAAATATAAAAATGTTTCCAATACAGGTATAGAAGTCATTGTTCAGAATGAGTGTATCTAATGCAGAAAATTTAATCAGATTTTATTTAGGATTTATTTTCCTTGTATTTTGTAATTTCTATATTACTGAAGCTTTTTAAAATTTTATTTGTCCGATTAATATAGCTGCTAATCTCACAAATGAGTCATTAGTGGTGGCTCACAAAAGTATGTATGCTGAGTTTAAGATAACTGAATGATTTGCAACTTTAGATTTTAATACATATGTTGCATTTTTTTAATAAATAATTTGGAGTTCTTTGTGCTCTCTGAGCTTGGTTATGCATACAGGCTTTTTCATTATCTGACAAAGTAATGTCCACAAACAAACAGCCAAGCTCAGAGACCATTAAAGACTTAACAATTTAACCATGAATCATATACATTCTCATCTGTTGGTGTGTGTGTGTGTGTGTGTGTATAAATAAAATATTTCTGGTGGCAGGCAAAATGGTCAATCATTTCAGGCAGGGTTTTAAAAATAGGGCAGTTAATATGGAGATCAAAGAGCGATGCCATCTATTCACATAGAATTTTATGTAAAAACTTTTCTTTCATCTGTGGTCTGCTCATAGACTGCTGTGCTTACAAGTGATGTAAATAATTTTTCATTCAATATTGCCTTTCCTGTATACCAGGCCTGTCAAACTCTAGGCCTGCAAGCTGGGTGCATCACGTGCTGGCCACGCCCAAATCCGGTTTAGCACAGGGGAAAAAAGTTTTGATACCTCAGGTGACACTGCTGTGACGACATCGTGACGATGTGAGTTTTACACCCCTGCTCTATACCAACTAACCCCCACTCCCCCAACAGCAAATCAATCATGTTTTATAGCATAGCATACTATGGTAGCATAGTAATTAGTATTAGTGTTCTAGAACCTTTGTACTAATTGTTAAAGATATTTAGAATGTATTATAGACTTTTAATGGGAATATTCAACACAAGTAAACATTTATTTTCCGAAGGAGAGAACTGAAATTTCTGAACTATGGTTGGATTGTGCTCGTAGTGCTGAAAATATAAAAGGAACTTTTTTGAAGCAAATTTGGATATTTTTTTTAATGGGACTTTTTCTTCAGAGTTGAGGTGGGCTTCAAAAAGATATTACTATCTTCTGACATACCTCTATTATAGTTTTGGCTTATACTAAGAGCTTGCTTATTAGTATAGATAGTCCTTGGTTAACAGTGGTAATTGGGATGAGAATTTCCATTGCTAAGCAATATGGTTGTAACTTATTGAGGGCAATCCTGGTACTTCTCCTTGCCATTGTTAAGTGAAGAGGTTATTAGGTGAGTTCAAGGTAGCTTGCAAGCAGACTAGCAACAGAGCTTTTGTCAGGGGTGGGCAGGTGTGCAGTTGGCTGTTGTGAGCATGGAAAGGCTGGGTATGACTTATTGAGTGACCTGTGACCATCCTTGCTGACTTCTCTTTTGACTTTGTTTGTGGAAAGTCAGCAGAGAAGATTGGAAGTGGCCATTGACTGGGATGCTGCAATTATGTGAGTTGGTTGCCAAGCACACAGATCATTTCATGTGAATGCAGAGCAGATTGTATTTCAAGGACCAGTTCTAAACACCATTCATTTAGCCCCGTAACATTGAACAATTGGGGAATGAGTGTTTGTTAAATTAAGACTGTCTGTATTTGTATTCTGCTATTGCTTCTTGACCAACAGGTAAAATTGTATGGCATTTTTTTTCTGTTATCATAGGAAATGCTTTTTTTTTTCATTTTGTCAGTGTAAACATGACAGATCAAGAACAGCGAATGAACTCACTGAAGAAAGAAGTGCGGTCACTGTTGACACCTATCAAGCAAGGTCTTACCCCTTGCCAATTAGAACAAGAATATAAGCTTATGATAGGAAAAATGCTTCCATTGCGTATGTTGGGTTACCATTCTGTTATGGAACTAGTAAAGGACATGCCTGATACTGTTAACATATCTCCAAAAGGAGATGGTACTGTTATTCTTAAAGGTGGGTTTGATTTTAATCTGGTAAAAGTAATGTTTAAAAAGTATGTGGATATGTTTTAGACTTGTGATATCTTGCAAGCCTTGGTCATTATGACTAGCAAACAGTAGCAGTCTTAACAAACTGTGTTGTGCATTTAATAGATTGTATTTTCCTTTACACTTTTTTAAAATTATAATTTTATCTTCAGCTAAGAAGAGCTTTCAGAGCAGCCCAAAATATGAAACATGAATTGTAAAGGTCAAAAGCCCAAAAAGGTGGGATAGAAAATTGCAAATGAAATGAAGTAGAAAACTGTGGGAGTGTTTGTTTTAAAAAGTTCAATAATGCTAGACTTAAGAGTGGGAGATTATGACCTGCAACAATTAGAAAAATATCTGTGCCTGCAGAATGCAAACTGTAGGAATTGATACTATGATAATAAACATTTTTTTCTGTCTTTCAGCTATTGCTGATGAATCTACCAAAAGCATTGCAAGCTTGGTTGCCAGACAAAAGAGCAAATCTAAGCCACAACATTCCAAACATAACCTGAACTTCTCTTTGCCTTCCACTTTTTGCTCTAAAGTGCCTTTGCACCCCCAACATTCTCTAAATTTGCCTCGGCATGGGGGAGGTCCTCCTATTCTGCCCCCAGTTATAAAAAGTGAACTGAAGGAAATGCTCAGATTTTCCCCAGTTTTGCTCTCAGATTTTGACAAAGCCTTTACTCAATGCTTTGGACGCAAATTTGAATTTGTGCGTTATGGATTCTTCTCAATGTTTGAAGTGCTGAATGCAGCTTCGGATATTATCCAAATTGTGCAAACAAGAGCAGGCTCTCTGTTGAAGTTAAAAGAAAACCGTCTTACGAAGCAACCAGAAATGTCTGAGTGTAAGCCAGCATTTATTTATATTCAACAGAAATGTGAATGTTTATATTCAATTGGAATATATTTATCACACTTTGCTTATAAAGACTTTGAGAATTGCTGGGAAATATATGCTGTAGTGATTGAGACTGAGTGGTGTTTTACCTTCTGAGAGCATGTACTTTCTTTGAGAGGATAAATACAAGCACTCTTGTATTTGGAGGAGAAATAGTAATAGTACACTTGCTAAATGCTGCTTTAGGTTGAAGCTTACAGTAGCTGGCTGGATTCACAGTAGGAAAATTAACTTACTGAGGTTACGGCAAAGAAAGGTATATTTATTACAGTAGTCTTTGTTGGAAGACTGGTTGATTTGATTTATGCACATCATTACAGGTTACATATATTGATACAGACATGAATCTGCATATGTTTATTGTCCCAACTGCTTGTGGTAAAATATTAATTTTTCTGCTTAGAACTTTAATATTGACTGGGTTGAAATAGAAACTGGAGTTATGTGTAATTACTGCTGACATTTTTATCCTGGCTTTCTTAAGGCAAAATAGCAGTCCAGTCATGTGAAACGGAGCAAACTTTGCCTTCTGCTGTACCAGAACCTATGGCAGAGATGCCTTCTCCGGTCCTGCCAATGGATGTTCTGTGTTCAACCGCAGAGCAGAAATCTGATGATTCGCAAATACAGATGAAACTAGTTGAAAGTCCAAAAGTGAGAACTGAGGTGAGAATGGGACAATAAGAAGTAAACATATTATAGCCTAGAAATGACTGAAATGAAGGATGCATTTATATCATAGACATTCTCTGGCATGGAATGTCTTTTCATTTCATACAGCCAACATCAAAAACTGACTGTGAAATCAATTTTAAATATTACTTTCAACCAAAATAATATTATAAGCATATCCACATACATATAACTTTCCAATGCAGCTGTAATTCAAAACAACAAGTCCTACTCTTGATTTATAATTTAATATGAGCTGCAGTGATGCGGTGTTAGAAAGCAGTACTGCAGGCTACTTCTGCTGATCACTGGCTGCTAGCAGTTTGGTAGTTGGGGCCCCACCATCTCAGGGTTGATTCAGCCTTCCATTTTTCTGAGATTGGTAAAATGAGGTCCCAGATTGTTGGGGGCAATATTCTGACTCTGTATAAACCCCTTAGAGGGGGCTGCAAAGCACTGTTAAGTGTATATAAGTCTGATATTTATCTGTTCATTCATTCCTATATATCAGTATCTGTTATGTTTTATTTAAATTGGCTGTTTAAAAATTGTGAAAACATCGCTTTGACTGAAAAATGGATTCAATGATGGACCGCATCCCCTAAACTCCAAACCATATGATTAGGGAAAAAAATATTTTAAATGGTCTTAGTGGGTATTTCCAGACATTTGGGACCTTGCTGCATATACTGCTGTCTTAAGTTTTGCCAGTATGTTATCTTTGAAGATATATAGCCATTTACAAAAAAAGTTAACACTTCAAATTGGTATCAGTAGTGGAAAAGCTGTGGTGCTGTTTCTGACACTGAATTGCACCTTTAGCATCATTCACCTTCATCCATGGGATTCTGGAAGTTGTAAAGTACATTTAATCTGTGAAGATTAAATGGTTAATGTAATGTGAGAATCCTTATGGACATTGGATATTGAACTTTAAACATCCTTGCACAGTATAAGGAGTTTAAATCCTATCTTTTTAAGCAATCAAATTCTGGGTGCTACACAATATTCAGAGAATAAGTCTGTTTTCTAATTATTCCTGGGCCAAAAGGTAGGAGCTACTAATTTAGCTTTCAACATTTATTTCTGCTTTATTACAAATATGTTTACCTTTTTATATGATAAATTTATTCTGGGCAGTTTACAAACAGAAATAAGTGAAATATATATCCAACTATTTAATATAAAATGTTAAAATAATGCTTGAGAAAGACAATACTAAAGTAAATGGATGTATCAATCTCATTTGAATAATCCCTTCTATTGAAACTTCAGCCTAATCTATATATACATCTAACTAATCTACATTTGATTAATACAAATAATATCAGCTTTCTTCTCAATAATGTTACTTCACTTAAAAATGGAAAATTAAAAGAAAACTACTAAAATGCTTGAAAAGAAAATTCCTTTCTCCCAGCTTATCACTTCAATCCAAAAGTTTCTCCACTCAACCAACAAATGATATTAATTACTTATTAACTAGTGCACTGATTTACATAACTATTTAAATTTCTTTGTATTAATTATGTATAGAAAGAATCTAAATTTTAACAAAGACCTGAATCTTTATTTTACAACAGGTATTTCTTAGCTAAGTCTCTTAATTAAAAATTCCTCTCAGGGGCCTGTTTCCAAATATTTGATTTCTGTTATACAGAGTTCTGGGAAATTAATCTATCAGAAGGATTTTCTTTACTTTTGAATATAAGATTATTTGCAATATATGAAAATTTTAGGAACCACGAAACACTATACTTCATTAACTAAAAAGAAAACATCGTGTTACTTAGTGATTAATATTTAGCATTGAATGAGACTTTCTTGTTTCTTGACTGCTGCTGACAATTGGGGGAGATGTTCATTTCTTTTCTGTTCTGCTTTTGATCTTTCGGAATCCTCTCTCAGAATCCTCCGGCTAGACACAGTGCTAAATGCAGTAGCATGATAAGAAGATTTTTAATGCAATTCCAGCATTTTCTTCAATTTTAAATTAGTGCATAAGCATATGGACGTACTTTCTTTCACTCTGGATATCTCACTTTTCCCCCTCAAAGCTCAAGAAAGAAATTAAGATTGCCTTGGCCCAAAAAGGACCTGGAGGAATAGTCAGCTCAGAACTTAAAAAAAAAATTAAAATTGTAAGTACTGTATTCTGTTTGGCTGTAGTTTGTATTTTGAGGTTAACAACCAAAGAACGTAGGTAGGATCCATTCAGGGATAAAGCGAAATGCTTTGAACTTAGTGGCGGAGAAATTAACATTGCTGCCCACCCAGCCATGCGCGCATGTGCAGGGCAGCTGGGGGGGAGGGTCAGGCATGCATGTGCAGGGGGTATGGCACAGGGGAATTAAATTATATGGTGGGCACGAGACAAAAAAGGCTTGACATCACTGATCTAGGATATCTCTTACATTTGCTCTTTGGATCTCGCATATCTTTTCCATAGAAATCCTATATGAGTTCTGGAAATATTCTATAGGAGCACTTTAAACACAGGAATGCCTTGCTCAATTTTTAAGACTGGTAAAAATGCACCAGGACTTGCAATATTATTTGTACTACCAGGAAGCTGAGATTTCCCTCTACTTCTTTTATTCTTAGGAACTATAATCTGGTTTGCATTTACCCTGCAAATGAAATTAGAATTCAAAGAATACCAAGATTAGTGCAAAACCACCACGTTTTCTTGTTTATACTTCAATCAAAGTAATAAAAGCATACTTGCAAAAACATAGACAAATGTCATATTGCTATGGTCAAAGTATAGACGTTTTATTTGAGAATAAAGAGTACTGGTATTGAAATATTTTTAAATATTTAGATAACATCAATATTCTCATAATTAATATAATATATACAACAATGTGAAATCACAGCTGCCAGTTCCTTAATTTGTATTGGCCTACATATACATCCAGTTCTTCCCAATAACTTAGCATGTTGCCATATATCAAGATAGTGATGTTTGAAGCAATGTGGGATTTTGTAATTGACAGAAATTTTGTCAATGCGTAAAGTTTCTTAAGAGATATTTGATGTGATTTTATCACAGGCTATAAACTGTTCCAAGTAAATTATCATCATAATTATTTACAATATATTCTACTTTTATTTGTACAACTCAAAGTAGCATACATAATACTCGCATCCTGTACTTTCCCCCACAATAGCAAACTTTGTTAGATATGTTTTTTACTGTTAGGAACAAAGTTGTAAATAAGCTTAACAATCATTCTGTGATTTATTTTTAAGATTATAGCCCAGCACCCAAATGGCCTCCATGCTTCCAAGTTACCTGGAGAATTTGAGGTAGTAGTTGTTTGTTTATTAAGATTTACTTGTGTTTATTGCCGTTTGCACCTGCAAGCGTTCTCTTTCTCTCATTCTATATGACAACTGTTGGAACAAATAGAAGAGTGTATACTCTAGACTAAAATAGTGCAATGTTTAACCCCACTGCATGGATTTCTAGTATAAAGAAACAGTTAATATATACCATCACTTGACAGTGTACATGCAGATAAT
>JAPKID020005920.1:0-10893 GCA_026931265.2 Tropidonophis doriae | reverse complement strand
ACATCTTGCTATTGATAGCTTTTTGCAAAATAGTGCAATGCTTGAAATTAAATTACATTACTTTATAGTCTTCTGAAATAGATCCTTTTATGTACCATCATTTTGCCAGCATGATATCATCCTGGCTGAAGAGAGATTGTCATGCTATTTATATTGTGCTGCACTGTCCTTAAAGTGACCTTGCTTGCCCAGGGAATGACAGCTTTTCTACATTTAGCGGTTGCTTCTTATTGCTGTATTTGGACTTATTGCTGCACTAGTGGTTATTTGTGTTAGACTATGAAGGCTCAATATAGCATTCCCCAAAGCTACTAAAGGAAAAAAATAACAGTGTGAATTAACCAAATGTTGTCAGTTACATGGAGGGCCATTGTCTTTATAAAAAGTAATTTCGGCCTCCTATACCAACTTGCATCCTTTTTGCTACTGCTTTGCAGAGATCAATATACAAATTAACAAAACAACCAGAAACCAAAGCATAAATAAGCTCACTGTGGCAGCATCTATTTTTGTCTTTTTGGTTCCATTTATTAAAAAATAAGCAAGCACTTTGATTTCCCCAAACTGTGGTTATTGATCAACTGATCCATAGGAAATGTAGCTGTAAGCCTTCCAAAAGGAGCAGGCCAGCATGGGAAAGGAAGAAAGTGGTTTACAAAAAATAGAACATGTTACTGATGGGTAGAAAAAAAGAAGAAAACTTTATAAAGCAGAAAGATTACCTGGAGAGAGAATGTTACGAATAAAACTTTTATCAGAAAATATTCTTGAGGGTAGGGCTTCTGTTTTTTTTTAAAAAAAACATCCTAAATCAAGCTTAATTTAAGAAATAACACAGTGGTAGAAAAGCCTGAGTTATTTAAGCCTATTTCTAAGGACCCATACTGTGGTCTCTTCCACTATGTTGAGAATCAGAAAGATAAGAGAATAATAAATAGTCACAACTATCCCATGATTGCAGTTCAACACTTTCACACTAACTGTTTTATACAATATCCAGAAAAACTGCCGATGAAATAATAAATTAAGTTATATC
Organism: Tropidonophis doriae; assembly: GCA_026931265.2. Taxonomy (NCBI): domain Eukaryota; kingdom Metazoa; phylum Chordata; class Lepidosauria; order Squamata; family Natricidae; genus Tropidonophis; species Tropidonophis doriae. The sequence goes on along the minus strand of JAPKID020005920.1, from coordinate 9,857 downwards.
TGCAGTTCCATTTTTATTTATGAAGGAAAATATATATATAAATATTTTGAATGTTTGTTCAAAACATGGGGTTTTTATTATGTTGCATTATGAGCTGCATAATATTTGATGGAGTTGAATAATTAGTGAGTAAGCACAACATTTCTGATTGCAATGGATATAATGCAACATCCTTATATATTCTATTTTCTTTCTTATCTTTTAAGTGTCACAGTTTAGTAGTGATGCTTCATAGCCAGAAGTTGTTTATGACATTATAAATCAATATAGAACAAATCTGGTCCAATTATTTAAATTGAATTAAATTTAAATTAAACTTCACAGGCTCTTGTATTGGAAGTGCTGGTGGAACAGCTAAGACAATACATATAAAAGCACTGAAAGAAAAGTAATGGGTTTTACCCCACATGCAATAAAAGTGAACACTGTAGTTCCATTTGACAGGTAATTCTGTTCATTCAAATGGAGGTAAACTCAGTTATTTAAAAGGGCAATACATTAGTCACAAGCTATTTAACACATGCTTTTAACTCATTTTCAGATTTGACAGTGGTAGGCAAGCCTATCTGGGAGGTAGCATCCTGAAAGTGATCTCCCTAAAATCAGATCTTTTCTGGTTTGATATAAAATAAGAAATATAGTGCTATGGATGCCTTTTCAGTGGGCATTAATAACAAAAAGGGAAATGGGATGTGATGCCCATGGTGTGCCAGGAACAAAGAGCCAATTTGATCAAAGCAATGTTGCAGCTTTTCTACATGCATTGCAATGTTGCCTCCACCTCTGAAAGCAACTCTTTTATTCAAAGGAGCATTCCAGGACTAATGTTATGTTATGTTATGTTATGTTATGTTATGTTATGTTATGTTATGTTATGTTATGTTATGTTATGTTATGTCATGTCATGTCATGTCATGTCATGTCATGTCATGTCATGCCATGCCATGCCATGCCATGCCATGCCATGCCATATTATTTTACTCGCACACATGCACACGCACATACACACAGAGTACATGCATACACATATTCATATATACATATATACAAGTGCAGCTCTAATGATATAGAATGGACTTGTTTTTTATTTTCATTTAGTCAGATAAACACCTTTAACTTTTTGATTTTTCACTTAAGATCTTAGTGTTAATTCACAAACTTGAGGCTTTGATTAGTGCCTCACAAAAAGATTATCTTAATAAAACAACATTTTTTATTCTAACAGAGAATTTCAGTATATTTCCCGTGGGTGGCACATATTGTTTTTACACTTATTTATATATAATTATCAGATATATATGAATGTCCTGCTTTCCCGTCATCTCTCACTCAGGATGCAGTCTCCCAGGCTTCTCATTAAGTCTCAGGAGAACACATTATAAGAGAAATATTCTATAGGGCTTTTTTAGACTGGAAACTGTGTGTACAGGTAGTCCTCGATTTATGACCATATAGAACCCATCCATTATGGCCGTACGTCATGACAGTCATAAAACATCCAATTTTACAATTTTTTTGTGACAGCAGTTAAGCAAATGCACAGTTATTCAGTGAACCAATTATTTGGTATGGACCAGTTTTGTCAAGATTTGGAAGTAAATGCCAGATTTCAGCAAAAATTGTGTTAAATGTGGTTATGTGATCATGGGATTCTGTAAACAGCCATAAATGTGGGCCGTCTGCTGAGCACCTGACATGTGGTCATGTAAATATGGAAGATGGTGACTTTTGGAACTTAGGAACTGGGTTGAAAGTACCCCAGGGTAAATCTGTCGTAACTTTGAATAGTCACTAAGCGACTGGTTGCTAAGTCAAGGATATCTGTAACTAGTAATTCTTCAGAACGATAGAATGTAACAGAAAGGAAAAAACATCAGCTGCATCATTCTTCACCATCTCCATTTTTTAAAAAACCACCCTGGGTTGTTTTAATGATCCTTTGAGCAAACACCTTCGTGCAACGACTTTGCCTCCATGCTTCTAAGGAGGGAAATAAAGCACACATATGATTTAACTTTCTATTAATTTTAGGAGCTTTTCTAAGATTTAAATAACCAAGCGTGTCCACATTCAACTGCTAAATAAAACTTTATCAGTGAAATCTGAAGAAAAAAAATGACTTTGTTTTAAAATTGCAGATTTCATCTGTTCCCCAGTTAGAGAAATGAGACAGGAGCAAAGAAATCTTCATAAAAATGATCAGATATCCTCCAGTTGCATGACTCCAGGGTTAAAAGAAAGTCCTGGGTTTTGATCAGCAGTGTTTTTCTGCAGGTGCCTGATAATAGGTCATAAACCTTTGTGAAGAAATCATAAAGCTGACATTATTTTCCTAATTAGTAAAAAAAGAGAGAGAAATAATTGGGCGTCTTCCTAATGAGCAATCATTTGATCTTGCTTATGTTGGCAAACATGCAAAGCACTGTCTGTTCCTTTCATTTAATAAGGGCAATGTTTGCTTCTTCAAATGACAGGTAAACTATGCAAAACAAGATGACCAGAGCAAATCCTAACCTTTTTTTCTGTCTAACGATCAGAGTGACCAAATGATAGAGTTATTCTGTGCAAGCATTTCTATGCTGTATTCTCAATTTTCCTTGAGAATGATGCAAGAAAAAAATGAAAACATTTAGTCTTCTGCTACATGCTAACCTTAGTGATGGGTTATAACTACAGAGATGCTTGGGGAAAAAGAAAGGGAGAAGAGAATGGAATGGGAAGAGGAAGAGGAATAGAATCTGGACCAGTAAAAGCTAAAGCTAAAACTAAAGTTAAAAGAACTTCTGCAATTTGGCAAAATATTATTTATTTATTACTAATTTAGTCACTGTTTCACACAATCACTGAGGAGCCAGTATTTATTCACTGTTTCACACAATCACTGAGGAGCCAGTATTCAGGAGTAACAGGCAAAGCCAATGCAACAATAAAATTCAACTGTATGGTAATCACCCCATCAATGCATATTTGTGAATCAAAGTGTTGACCTGCTTCTTGGAAACTCTGTTCAGAAGTCAGGCTCTTCTAATGAGTTCTATCAAAGAGGGTACCACACCCAAATCAGCTGGTTCTTGTCAGCCAGATATTGCAACCATTCCCGTTCTTTCAAATGCTCAGAGATAGTAAAATATTACTATCCACCACAAATCAAGTGTCATTTTTCAGATTATATCTGAGATAAATAAGCACTTATATTTTAAAGAGTTTTAAAATATTATTTGTAAGTTGCGGTAATACACAACTTTTTTGTGGTTAGGTTAAACACATTCTGAAGTATCTTCATAGTTGAAAAGTTTTGTCAAGATTTTGTAAAAATCACCAAAAGATATCATAACATCTCACTTAATTATTTGTACACTTGTGCCTAGGTGACCACAATCTCAGTGTCTTCATCCAAGGATGAGATTCAAATAGTTTAACAACCGATTCTCTGCCCTAATTATTTCTTCCAACAACCAGTTTACCAAACTGCTCAGAAAGTTAACAACCGGTTCTCCCAAAGTGGTGCGTGTTAAGTTCGGAAGAACGGTCAGGAACGGAATTGGTTCAGCTCATTTATTAGGTGGTGACTTCAGCTCTACAGACAGCGATTCAAAGAACCCGCGCAAGAGCAACTCCTTAAATACTTTCCTGGCCGGAAGCCAGGTCAGCTGAAACCCATTACCTCAGCCAGCCGCGCCTTAGCCAATCAGGCACGGCGGCGGTTATATTTGAAACTAGAGTCACGAGGACTCAACACAAAAGAAATTCACTCCCCTCTCCAAAGCTACTTTCTCTTGTAGAATAATCATACAAGCTCAAGTTGCTCAAACCCCACAATTTTATCAGAAGAGGTCATTTCTTTTACAGACACAGAAAAATAAGGTAAAAATGTAAGTATGCAGAGACATTTCTCCCATTTTCTTCATCTTCTTTCTTGGTATGGCGTTGTTAGAGATACAAAAGCTTGTACATTATTTTGTTAATCTTGTATTGGCCCACTTATCGTAATGCCTCAATATGGATTTTGTTTAAACTAAGAGTGAGATTTCCTCATGCCAGATCAGCAAGTTCTTCAACAAGCAGAACAAGAAAATCAAGATGAAAGACAGGGAGATACAAATCTCTAATCCCCATTTTCAATGGCAAATTGTAACATACATTATTCTGGATGGTATGATCCACTTTAGGTATTGAATGTTGTAATAGGATAAAAAATACAAAAGGTTCTTTCTTACACACGACATAATAGTCATGATTATAAAATAGTAATATTTGAAAATTGAAACTTATGATGGAAAAGGGGGGAGAATTGTATGTAAGGAAGACAAAGGGCAAAGACGCAGGCAAAGATATATTGGGTAAAGTTGCTTTAAATGAGGTAGTTTTTCTTCCCTGTCCATAAGTACCCACTGGGGTTGCCTGTGAAGACTCTCAGTCATCCAGGTTATAGTTGTCTTAAAGGTGCTTTTTGAAAAGGCAGCTGGACTGTTTTTTCCTTGAGGAAGATGAAGAAGTTTTGCTTTTCACCAAAGAAGCTTTATTGGTTCTGGCAGGATGATGGGGGGCTATGTCAGAACTAATCTCTCCATAGCCCCCACCATGTTGTCAGAACCAATGAAGTTTATTGGATGAGAAGTGAAACTTCTTCATCTTCCTCAAGGAAAAAAAACACAGTCCAGTTGCCTTTTGAAAAAACACCTTTGAGAATATTCATTAAATTTACATGTTTGTTTTCTAGATAGGGCAAATTATTAATCCATTCACGATTGTTCCGACCAACAAGTACAAGACTTCATGTTTTTCTGTCTTTCACTGAGAAACCATAATTACTCATCAAGTGTCATCAATCAGTCCTATCAAGATAGTTTTAATATAGCATTGTTTTGAATATAAGGGTATTTGGATAGTGATCCTTTCTCTACTGAAGCATGGGAAGACTAGGGAGGAATAGTTTAAAAGAATACCATAAAATTTAATTTCTACATATATTTCATAAGCCTGTATGATGCATTGGCTGAGGCATTGGGCTAAATTCAGAAAGATTCAGAATCTCAACTTCTCTCAACCATTAAATTCACTACTTTATGGGATTGCGGTTGTGACAAAATCCAGGAGGGAGTGCAAAATATACCACCTTAAACTCCTAAATGAAAGGCAGGCTATAAATAAACAAGGATACCTATGTATGAATTAAAAATGAAGAGTGTTTATTTGTGCATGCACACTAATGTTGAAAAGCAGTGCTTGCTTGAAAGATTGCATCAAAACACTTTCAATTAAAAACATTATTAAATTTCAAAATAATGTACAAAACTGGGATTCCTACCTTACTGGTACATGTCAAAGCATTTTCTAAATATAATCACACAGAATATTTAAGCAGAAACAAGTCAAGAAAGATGATATGAGAGGAACACTAGGGGACTGCAGGAAATACTTTATTGACACTTTACAAAATCACTAGTGTAGATGGAATAGTGTATGAAGGAGACAAGGCTGACTGAATTCAATAATGTCTGAGGATTTGTACTTATTACGGTAGTCATGCCATATAATTCCTTAAATATCGTAAAAGACAATGTACTTGAAAGACAAATGTATAAGAAAACAAACTTGCATATTACTTTATCAAACACAGACATATCTCAGTTAAAAATAGACAAGCTAGAATCTTGGCATTATTTTTTTCTCATTCTTCAGTGTTTCCTTCTCCTTTTGATAGACTCTTAAAATCTACACTGCTAAACCTTCGAAGATATACACAGATGTTTAGATATATTCCTTAATGCAAGCCTTTAGTTGCAACTGGATTACTTCCAGGAAAATCTTTTATCAACTACTTTGAACCCCCATAAACCAAATCCTTTATAGCCAAGCTTCTAAATGCTTCCAAAATTCTCTCCTAGGTGTCAAATCTTTATGAACTGGCTAAAAGTTAAATATTTTAATGACATTATTCCGTAGAGAAAATGGCTACTCTAGACTTCCCAAGGAAAGAAATGGCATTCATTTATAAAGTATTGCTAAAAGACACAGTGGAATTATAAACCAAGGAGAGGCTATGCAGAGGTAGGGATGGTAGACGATAATTCTTTAAATGTTGTTTAATCCATTAACCACAGCCAGGGGTATAGGAAGCTGGACAACATTCCCACCATCATAGTCTCCCTTTTTCAAACTCTAAGTATCATGAAAAGATTTAATTTTGACCCACTTTCTTAAAATACTTCAGTACATGAATAAATATTACTTACATTACTTTTTGGAACAGTGGCACAGAAAAGCTGGTAGCTTTAGTTTCTATAGCAATGTATCCACCATCTTAGTGACTTGAACATTGTTGAAATCTACAGTTAAGTTGGTAACAAGGTCATCTATAGATATCTTTAACCCGAGTTTCTTTAAATGAAATGAACAAAACAAATCCAGGAAACTAGTACAAGCAAAGCCTTGTTCTCAATGCTTAGAAGTAAGCTCTTCTAGGTCTAGTGAACTTTAGTAGATTCCCTGTAAACTAATTGATAATTAGATGGGAGAAATCTGTCTGCAATGATATCAAGGTGATTCACATTAAGGAGGTGATTGTTACATTTCTTTTAAACAACCTGATACCTTTAATATCATCATAGAAACAGCCTTTTCCAAAACCCAGTCTGATATCTTCATCTGGGATGGGGATGGGGTAATAATACTTGGTCTGTTGACTTCTGCAGGTTGACATAGGCTTTAATGTAAAATAAGCTTAAATTTTCCTCTCCTTCAACGTCAAGTTGCTCTCATATTGTTCATTCTCATTTAGGTCAGAAGCATCCCTAGAGATGACTGCTCTTGTGAAAGAGGAATGTGGACATGATAAGTGTTCTTTCCTTTGCAGCACTAGAGTTCTCAGATATAAACGCTATTGCTAAAACTGGTCCTCAATAAAAAGGCATAGGATTGTGGAATAGTTCCTTTAAGGCCTGAGCTACACAGCTATTAAAGGTGGACACGCACCATTAAAAAAAAATAATTAAGGAATTGTTCTAAATTTGATGATTAAATACAGATTATAAATATTGTGTTTGTGGAGCTTTCCTGAATAAAAACATACTTTAATAGATTGGGCACAGGACAAGCTCATGTAAAAACTACAGTAAAATCAATGCTATGTTTAGTCCTCCAGAAAAAGGAATTTCAGCAGGTGTAGCTTGTCCTGGAAGCTGTAGTTGCTGCAAATTCTCCTTGCACACTGATAGAGGTTTGTCCTTTTTCACATCTGGATATATCATTCTGAACTGAATGTTAGAAATGAGTATGTAAGGAACAACAATTTGCATTCGAAATGGCTAAATTTTAATTCCTTTATGATTTAATTTTTTCAGAAGGTTATGCTGAAGTTCTGGGCCAAACACTTACTTAGTAGACTGAAATATTTCCATATAATATCAAAGTAAACCTTATGTCAAGCTCTGAGAGGACTTACACTTCTCTGAAGGCAGAACAGTCAATAGAAATAACCAATAAAAACAGCTGTTTTCTCCCATATTTCATTATCCCTATAAAGCTATAGCAATGTTTCATCAGATTGGAAATTTCATATATTATTTGGGAGAAAAAGCATCTTCGTTTTGGGTATTTTTCTTACTTGTTTTGCTCACCACCTCCGCCTCTAACATTCCAGAGCTTCTGGCTATTGTTTAACAGCAATTGATTAAAAAATCTGTCTGAAATCTTAAGTCAAGCTTTTGTGGATATTAAGAAATTTCTTTCAATTTTTTTTTTTTGGGGGGGGAGGTTGATATTCATTGTTGTTCAGAAGACAAGACTTGGTTCAAAGAAGACAAGACTTCTGGGTCTCCTTCTTCGGCAAGGGGTTAGACTAGATGACCTGCAATGTCCCTTCCAACTCTGTTAATCTGTTAAAAACCATTGTTGATGTATCTTGTAGTCTTCACAGATGCCTCTTGATCCTTAATAGAGGTTCCATGATTATCCAGTTGCTCCTTGATCATTGAGACATGGATTTTAGACCTGTTGATCTCACTCATACCTACCCTCCAGTGTTCTGCCATATATCATAGGCCTTATATACGAATATCTACTCCTTTGTAACACTATGGAGAAATTTCTACCATGCTTCATCCGGAATTGCTGAACGAATGGCTTTCTAAGGGTGAGAATTCCCACCTCGTTCTCTTTGCAGTATTTCCCTCTTTCCTCCAGCAGCAAAGCTGTCATCCTGACACGTTTCCATTTTATTTTTCCTGGCCATTCTGAGAGGAGGTGTCTGCTGCAATATTGTAGAGCATCCAATGGCTCTTGTGTTAACAGAATAACAGAGTTGGAAGGGACTTGGAGGTCTTCTTGTCCAATCTCTGGCTCTAGCAGGAAACCATATACCATTTCAGATAAATGGTGGCCTAATCTCTTCTTAAGAACCTCAAGTATTGGAGCACCCACAACTTTGGAGGCAAATTATTCCACTGATTAATTGTTCTGTTTTAATTAATGACAATTAGCCAACCCCCACCTCAGCAAAATACAAAAGGAGTATAGGAGATAAGATTAGAGTAAGACATTAGTAGTCAGTAGTCAGCTAACTTGATCTGCGCATGCGTGAGTATGGCGGTGGTCTCCCGGCTCCGGTAGAAGGCTAGGCATTCTAAATGGCTCCGGGGGGAGGCCGCCGACCCTCTATGCCATCCAGGAGGGTTGGCTTGAGTTTACCAGGTTCCCGTCGTCTCACCGGGTAATTTTCGGGTGCTCCGGTGGGGCGGCTGAGGCGGGAACGGTGGGAAGAGCTGAAGAGCGAGGAGGGAAAGGCGGCGAGGTGCGAGGCCGGAACTGTCGCGTCGGCCGGAAAACACCGGCAAGAATAGCCGGCGGCAGATGGCTGGCCCTCGGCAGCTGTCAGCAGCAAGGTTTGGCATGGCCTGTGCGGGTAGCCGGGCTTCTCCTGCCGGCTGGGCAGGAGACGGCTGGCAGGAGAAGCCGGAAAAAAGGGCCAACGGGGAGAGGAGGCCCAGGGTGCCATTTGGTCGCAGAGGCTGGCAGATTATCGGGCCAGCCGGGGAGTAGCCGGCAGAGACAGCGGCCAGCGGAGCGGGTGTTGGCTAACCTGGGCGGCAGTCTGCAGTACCCGGCTGGCAGGAATATCAACCAGCCGGGTGGAGGAGCCTGGTACACCGAAGAACCTGCCGACAGAGCGACCGGCGGAGAGGCAAGATCCGGGAGGCCTGATGTCTCGGGTTGCGGGGCCTGGTGTGCCCGGGGGAGAGGCTCGGGGCCTGATGTGGCCGGAAGACTATTAGCCGGCGCTAAAGCAGCAGGCGGACAGGAGCTCCCTGGGCCAAAAGACCACGCACCCCTGGTGGACTGGGAGGTCACAAGCGGCCTGGAATGGCGAGGGCAGCCAGCAGTAAAAGCAGCTGGCACTAAAGACCTTTTAAAAGACCTTTCAAGACCCCCACCGTAGGCCGTGGGCGATGCCAGGATCAGTAGAATCAGTTTTTTGCCTGATTCGGACCTATGGATTCTTGGCTGGACTAGGGCAATATTCCATCTCATGCCCTTCCTCCCGTCCCCCCCCCTCCTGACGGACAGTTTTATTATATCCCAATGCCTTTACCTTATCCTTGTCTCTATCTATTGCTGCTCCCTGTTTTTAGCCTGATTGTAAATTAATTGATACCATCTTAACTCTCCTGGGGCCAAGTCTCGGGCCGAGGGAGATCACTGTATCTCAGACAACCGGCTGTGAGTCCCTTTTCATGAGGTGGGGCCTGGAGAGGCAGTTGGGCTTGCTAGTTACATACTTGCCTCCTCGCTATGTGGCAGCAGCCCTGCCCGAGCTCCTGGAGGTGATTGCCGCGATGGCGGTGGAGACCCCTAGACTT
>JAPKID020005919.1:0-10894 GCA_026931265.2 Tropidonophis doriae | reverse complement strand
CGCTCCGAAGACGAAAGGGATCTCTCCCCCCGCAGCTGCTCCCCCAACGCCTCGGGTGAAGCGGGATCGCCTCTGCCCCCAACCCCCACCCGGAGCTCTGCCTGGGTGGGGGTCCCCGCACGCCGTCTGTGCGGTTGAGGGGTCCCTAAGGAGCCCCCTTAACCCCCGAAGGGGTCGCCAGGAGAGGAAAGTGGCGGACGAGTCGGAGACTCGTCTGACGCCTCCGGTGGCCGGCAGCGATCTCCCCCCCCACCTCAATATTGACATCTACTTTTTGGCCTGCAAGGGGCGCCAGCAGTCTTTATGCAGTTAATAAATGAAGTTTTACATAAACACCTGTACAAGAGTGTGACATCCTTATTTACATGGAAACACGTGATGAACATGTGAAATTAGTGCAGTCAGTACTCAAGGAACTCCGGTCCGCTGAACTTTATGCCAAATAGTCTAAATTTCATCAGAAGATAGATTACATTGGTTACCGCATCTCTCATGATGGCATTGAGATGGACCTAGCAGAAATCCAAGCCAGTAGGCATCTCCTCACACACACAAGCAATTGCAAAGTTTTGGGGGGTTTGCAAATTTTTATTGTCTACTTATTCCTTCATTCGCCAGCATTGCTCTGCCCATTATGAACCTCCTTAAGTCTACAAGGGAGGCCAGACCCAGCCTCTGCATTGGACTGTGGAATATCAGGCCGCTTCTGAGAAATTAAAGCGGCTCTTTGCTGCTGAACCTGTGTTGAAGCACCCAGATATGGAAGCGCCATTTGTTGTGCAAGCTGATGCTAGTGACGTGGCAGTGGGGGCAATATTGCTTCACACAAATGCCAAGGGAAAATTGCAACCAATTTATTTATTTATTTATTTATAGCACTTCTATCCCGCTCCCATCTCCACATGCGCTTACACCTCACGTAAGCTTACAGACACTGAAACGAGATGGGCTATATTATCAGCATCTGTGTCTTCACCATTCAGTCTGAATATTTCACCCATTTGTATCCTCCTAAGATCTCCAGATTGTTCACCCACATCCCTATCTCCCTTTCAAAAGTATCTTCCACTTTGTGATCAGAGCTCAATTAGTGATGGGAGATTCTCAAAACTGGAAGACAGAAAATATAAAGCCCACTTTCACCTAAGTTTGAAGAAGTCTGAGAAAAAGGCAAACCTTTTTTATTTTGCAAGAAAATAGCAGAAAGGATTGAAAGCAGAATATAAATTCTAGATATAAATTCTGCCTGTTACTGTTAGATGATTTTAATGGCATTCATTTTCAAATTGCAAGATTTACTTCATCTAGACTAGAGGTAGAATTTCTGCCCAGTCTGTGTCTTCCCAATCTTAGGGTATCTTTAGTTTAGAAGAGTGTCATTCCTGTAGAGTTGTCACCTGTAGATTTATGAAGATTATAAGACTGCAGGATACTTCCACCAGAATGAAAACATAACTGAATTTTGACAAGAAGCAGCCTGAGCTAGGTCTAACTTCATGATTCTTCCTAGTATCATATGAAGCAACTGAATTCCAACTATCCTTATGGTCCATGTATGTAGCATTTTAAGCAAGAGGTAACAGCACACAATAAAGCAGATATACATTTTCTTGACAAGTGAAAGGGAAACCTTCAATTATGAATATCTTCAGACCAGCTATTTTTTTTTAAAAAAGCTGTCTGATCCTCAGTGTGCTTAGATCCGGCCTGCAGGGCCACCCTGGAAACAGTGAATGACCAGCCCATGGTGCCTCTGACAGTGAAAATGGACCTCAGAAGGGCTGTGGGCAGCCCTCTATTTTTGCTAGCAAAGGGTTGCAGGAGGCTGTCCAGGTCAAAAACAGAACTTGGAAGCCAGTTTTCACTGGTAGAGCACTCGGGCTGCCACAGGCACCCCCGACATGAGTGATATTGAGCTAGCCACACCTCTGCTCCCTCATGGTCAAACAGAACCCTGATGCACCCCTCAATGAAATTGGGTTTGACAGCCCTGGTGTCAGATTCCTAAACATGATATTGCCATTCAATTGGGAGGGACCGGAGACCTCAGCACCTCTGGAGGGATGTTTATGATGGCCATGTGGGATATTTTACTTTAATGTCTAACAAAAGATAGCCAGGGGAATGTATGTTTATTTGGCTCTCAGGGCACTTAATAAAGGAAACATTTTCACACTTTTGTGTGAACTGCATTCTGAGAACGGGGAGGGGTCACTATTACTTTAATTCCACTTGCATTGCCTAAAGGGGTTCAGATGTTGCTTTGCCTTAACGGCTTCCATTCTTCTTAATTAAAGGTTCCTTTTGAAATAATCCATTTCAAGAGTCTTCACTTTCTTAGGTTAGGAGAGGAGCCCTTACATAAAGCAACATCTCTGTAAAGCGGTCAATCAGAAGACAACATTTTACTCTACCGAGGGGACCCTACAAACCATATCTAAACACAACAGGGAACAAGGGGAAATTGATTGCTGGAGGGAGATAGAGTCCCCCCCCCTCCCCAAACCAGAGACCTACTCCTTGTACCCTGGCAGAGAGAACGAGGTGAGCCTGGAGAACCCCAAGAGGCCCCGCTGGTCAGTTGGCATAGGGACGGAAGACAGCTGGGACAGGAGAACCAGGGGACAGGAGAACCAGGGGAGTCACTCTTACCCGTGGCAACTAAAAACCGGGTGGAAATTGGAGCTAGAAGCCCCCTTTGACCAGGAGGATCTAAATGAAGCCTCATTGAGAGAGGATCATCTGAAAAGACATGTAATGCAGTTGATGATGGAGATTTTGGAAAATCTCAACATCTGGGGGGAGCCAGAATGGCAACTGAGAAGCGTTGGAAGAATGGCAACCACGGACAATGTCAGGGGAACTAACCTACCCTATGGGCCCTGCGGATCAAGCTGATGGCACAGCAGCAACAGCTAGGAACGCAGCAAACCCTCCCCCTGCATTGGGGCCTGCTCCTAACCAACCCTGAAACCTGCAATTAGAAAGGAAAACTCCTTCACTGGGGGTAAAATTTGATGGGAACTCCAAAAAATTGGGATTCTTTGTGGCACACGTGCTCACCTATATGCAAGAATACAGGCATGATTTTCAAACCCAAGGATCTCAAGTGCAAATGGTTACCCTGGCCCTGGAAGGAGTGTTGCCATAATGCCGATGTGCCAGAACTGCAGGACTTCAACCATTTCTTCTCCCGTGAATGGCAGCTCCAGGCCTCTTAGCTGGCTGGAGCTGACACAGCCCTCATGAGTTCCATTTTCACTGACAGAGGCACCTGTAAGGGTTCCTCTCCTAGCTTAAGAAAGTGAAGACTCTTGAAACAGAGTATTTCAAATGGAACCTTTTATTAAGTAGAATGGAAACCATTAAGTTCAAAGCAATGGGCCACGCAGGCATTGTAGAGGTCATCATTCAGCCTGTCTTTGAACCATCTTACCAAGATATCTTCTGGCCAATTCACATGACATGGCAGGTCTCAGAATTCTTCAGCCATTGTCCCTGTTTCACAACTTTGATGCAGTCATGTGCTTTGTGGTTTGCAAGGGGTTCTTTGAAACATCACAAGGCCATCATGAAGTCGAAGTCTCGCAGTTCTGGCACATCGGCAGTGTGTAGTGTCACCATCGATTGTGGGCAACAGCTCCTTCCAGGACTAGGGTAACTACTTTAGGAACCTGAACTCCATCAGTGTGGAGAACATGTACCCCCTCCCTCTCATTCTAGCACATCTCGCAAAAGGAAGAATTTTTACAAAGCTGGATTTAAGGGAGGCTTACTACCGTGTCAGAATTAAGAAGGGGGATGAATGGAACACAGCTTTTAACTTTGGGATGCTATCAATTCAAAGTGTTACCATTTGGGTTACAAGAAGCCCCTGCAGTGTTTATGCAATTAATAAATGAAGTGTTGCAGGAATATCTATATAAGGGCTGCATAGTCTATATTGATAACATCTTGCTTTACTCTGAGACCAAGGCAGAACATGTAAAACTAGTCTGGGGGGTTCTGAACAAGCTTCACTCGGCCAAACTCTTTGCCAAACTCTCCAAATGAGAATTCCACAAAGATAAAATCGATTACTTAGGATACCGCATTCTACACCAGGGCATAGAAATGGACCCTTCAAATAAATAAACCACCAGTTTATCCCCACGTTCGCCCAAATTGCTCTCCCCATCACCAAGCTCTTAAAAACGAGAGAGGAGAGTAAACTGAAATCGAAGCCTTTGAACTGAACAATAGAATGTCAAGCTGCATTTGAAAGACTTAAACGGCTGTTTTCAGCAAAGCCAATTCTAAAGCACCAGACACAGAGAAACCATTCATAATACAAATGGATGGCAGCGGATGTGGCGATAGGAGCAGTACTGCTTCAGAAAAATGAGTAAGACCAATTACAACCATGTGCTTACACAACCAAAAAATTGAGTGAATCTGAGCAAAGGTAGGCCTTTTGGGAGAAAGAGGCTTACGCAGTGCGGTGGGCTCTTTTAACCTGAAGGCATTTCTTAGAGGGAAGCAAGATCCCTTTTGAAGTCTGGACAGATCATAAAAATTTGGAAGCCGTAAAGACCCCAAGGAAACTCTCCCCAACACAAGTACAATAGGCTCAGAACTTTAAACGGTTTCAATTTGCACTCAAATACCTCCTAGGGGTGGGGGGAGGATTTTTGGGTGGATGCATTATCCAGAAAACCGCAATACAACAGTGTGAAGGCAGAGGTAATCAAACCTATGATGCAAAACAGTCAATTAGCCACTAAAATAACCATCAGATCTCAGGGAAAATAAGACACTTTGAAGGACTATGACACCACCCAAACGTTTAAAAAAGCTTTAACCACCGATGAATGGTTTTCGAGCCAGAAAGACAGCTGCCTGAGTTTGGGTGGGAGCTAACCTAAGACTGTACTTAATGGAAAAGGTGCCATCACTCCAAATTAGCTGGACACTTTGGTTTTGTAAAAACTTTACAACTAATTAAAAGGCAATATTGGTGGCCATCACTAAAAAAGCATAGAGAGCTATGTAGCCAGCAGTCCAATTTGCATGGCAGCTAAAAGACACCAAGGCAAGATGCCAGGGCTGTTACAGAAGGTAGCCGAGCCTTCAGCACCCTGGAAGGAGATTGCTATGGACTTTACTGTTGAACTACCAGAAAGCGCAGGGTAATAACAGACTTGTTTTTAAAGCAGGCACATTTTATACCGTGCCAAACAATCCCAACTGTCCAAAATCTAGCCACGTTATTTCTGATACACATTTATCACGTACATGGAGCCCCACAAATAATCATCACCAACAGAGGAGTCCAATTCACCTAAAAATTTTGGAGGACATTTTTAAATGTACTTGGCACCCTTCAGGAGTTGAGCTCATCGCACCATGCCCAAACTAATGGTCAAACTAAAAAAATTAACTCAGTCACAGAACAATATCTAAGATGTTTTATTAATTTTCAACAGGACTGAACTGGACTGAACTTTTACCTTTTGTGGAAGTGGCATTCAATAACTCTGTACACTCAAACACAGAGAGAGAGTGGACAGGAGAGAAAGAGTGAGTGAGTGAGAGAGATAGAAAGAGGGGAGAGAAGAGAAAGAGGAGATAGAAAGAGGGAGAATCAGAGAGAGGAAGAGAGAGTGTCCGAACCCTAAAAGTGATACAGTCATTCAGTTGGGAGGAGTGGGGCCTTGGAGTCGATTTATTAGCAGTGCCTGTGACAACTGATACTTTACAACTGGTTTCCTGGTGCCAAAGTGCCTTGAGATCCCCTCATCTTTTGAGGGAATGTTTATGATGGCCATGTGGGATGGTTCACTTTAATGTCTAATGGAAGATAATCATGGGAATCAGTGGTGAGTTTCAAAAAATGTTAGAACATATTCTGTAGGTGTGGCATTTTGTGGGAGTGGCTTGGCAGTCATGTGACCAGGTAGGTGGGCCAACTTGGAAAATATGGTGAAATTCACTTAATGACACTCTTGCTTAGCAATCAACATTTTGGGCTCAATTGTGGTCATAAGTTCTCTTTCTTTCATCTCTCTCCCACTTTCTTTCTCTTTCTCTCTCTCTGTGGCTCTCTCTCTCCTCCCTCCATCTGTCACTCTGTGTGTCTGTCTCTCACTCACTCAGTGTGTCTCCCTTCCTGTCTCTCTCCCCTCCCTTCCTCTCTATCACTCTGTATGTGTATCTGACTCTCACTCACTTGATCACTCAGTGTGTCTGTCTCCCTCTCTATCTGTCTGTCTCTCCCACACACACGCTCATATACTGTGGTCATCTTGTGTTCCAATCACAGGTTAAAAGTACCTGGCAGCAGCATTTTTCTCTTTAGAGAAGGTCCTCTTAAGAAGGACGAGGCCCCGCTGGTCGCCCATTCATTGTCTCTCCATGCCATGGAAAACCTAGGTGCATACCCACCCCGCACAATTACAGCACGGAGTAGGACCAAAGCCCCTCTCCCAACTGGCCCTTCCTCCCTTGGAGGGCTTTGGCTTTGGATGGAAGCTTCTGGAGAAGCCCGAGCGAGTGAGAACAAGTTCCCACTGTTACAAAGTCTCCGGGGCTATAGTATATGGGGTATGTACATGCGCCTGTTTTCTACGGTGTGGAGCTGCGACGAGGCTCTGCGCAGATGGTGATACTACAGAGCCCATCCAAGAAGATGAGGAACATGAGGGGGACCCCTCCCCCCATGGATGGGCCAGCAGAGCCTCCTCCTTTTTTAACCAGGTGGCTATCAGAGAGAAGAGGGCAGCGTGTGCCCCTAAGCTTGTGCAGCAGCCAAATCTTCACCTCCTTTTCTTTGGTTGCCGCATGAGTCCACGGCCGCGTGCTACCCTCTTCACTCGGACAGCTGCCTGGTTTGGCAGGACTCTTGCCTTCGCTAAGAGCTTTGCTGGCAACCGCTTCTTGCCATTGCCGTTACACCCTAAAGAAGCTGGTCTATGGAAAGAACCTCCCCCTCCAGAGAGCCCATGCCAATAGACAAAAAGGGGGGAGGGGCTAGTTTGAATGCAGTTTGAGGCCAGCATCTCCTTCGCTGATTCGGACAGGCAGAGAAAGAAAGGAGGCTTGTGATAATGCACCCCTGCCACCAAATAGCCCTCGACTATTGCATGCCTCCTTTCTCCACCCGCCTGAACTAGCAAAGAAGGTGTGCCACTAAACTGCCTGCTGGCCCTCATTCAAATCAGCCCACCCTCTCTCTTTCAGCATGGGCTTTCTGGAGGGGGATGGAAGGTTTCTCCCAAGACCTGCTTACCTTACCTCGTGGTGCAGTTCTGGGACACGTTCAGGCAATGGGGGGGGGGCTTTCTCGCATGACCCCCCTGCCCAAACGTTTGAATGAAGGAGGTTGCAGACTCCTTTGTCCTCGGTTATGAGATCTCCTTTTGTTCTCTGCTGCCCGAACGAGTGAATGAGGCAGGCAGAAATGAAAGGAGATTGTGTTGGGCGAGGGGAGTGAGCCAAGTTTTCTGGTACTATGCCACTGGAGAAACGGGTTCTACAACATACGCTCAATTTCACAGATCTATCGTACCGGTTGGAACTGGCTGAAACCCACCCCGATGGGAATATATGTTTATTCAATTATCAGGGTAAGGAAAACATCTTTACCTATTTTAACAAAATGCTTGTGTTAAAGGAGCTTAATGAATTTCCTATCAAATCCTCCTATCTCTTAAAGCATAACCCATCCCACACATTGAGAACAGTTAGAATACTTGTGTATCGCATGTAATTTTATGCATTCAGGGCTCGGTACCAGAATCTTTATTTGCTCAAACTGTATTATATAAAACAGCCTACCTAGAGAAGAGTAGAGTAGAAATACAATCCTAGATTAGAAATACTAGATTAGAAATACTAGATTAGAATCCTAGATTAGAAATCCTAGATTAGAAATACCTAGAGTAGAAATACAATCAAGCTCCTTTGTGCAGATGTTTAGTTACTGTTCCTGGGTAGTGACAACTGAGACCAATAGATTGGAATATATAAGTTATCACAAGGACACATCATATGATGCTGAGACTCTGTTCTACTATGCTTAGGTCAGAAAACTTGGCAAGAGGAATTAAGGAATTATTTAAGGAATTATTTGGGACTGGTTGCAAAAAAATCTTACCGCCAATGATCATTCTTTTTTCTCCATTATGTACTTTCAAGAGAAGGAAAAAGAAACGATGGAGTTTAAAGTAGTTGTAGGGGAAAAAATGATGTAATCAAATGCTGCAAAGATCATTTCTAGCTTCTGTTGTACATAGCATCTCAATAGTACTAGACTAGAGGCATTAGCATAGTACTAGACTAGGCATAGCATCACCAGAAGTAACTAGACTAGAGGCATTAGAACACTGATTCTACATTTCCCATTTCCACAAAGATTGTCTTCAGCTGGGAATAGTATTCAATTGCTGCTTTGCCATTCTCTCGTCCAAACCCTGAAAAGACAGATAAATTTATAAAACTGTAACCATCTGGTCTAAAAATTTGCACACAATGCATCAGAGAATGAGGAATCTGTTGAAACACACTCAATAGTCTCATTCTAGAACTGAGCAAAACTGATTCATTAGATTCCTAATTATAAATGACAAATACTTCATGTATAAATCAAGCATTTTTCCTCACCCACTCAGCAGCTATGAGTTTATAGCAGTGGCAGTCAACCTGGTCCCTACCGCCCACTAGCAGGTGTTCCAGCTTTCATGGGGAGAGCTAGGGGTTTTGTTTGATAATGAAGTACTTTCCTTTTACTTTACTTTATAAATCACTGTTACTGTGGAACCAGTGGGCGGTTAGAAAATTTTACTACTAATAGAGATAAAAAAGTGGGCAGTAGGTATAAAAAGGTCGACTATACCTGATCTATAGTTTAAAATCACACATTAATTTAATACCAGTTTTTCTTATCTGATTCAATTAAAAATGCCATGTATACATTTTTCCACTTGAGAAGTTTCTTTACAGCCTGTATGTAGAAGTTATCCTTACTAAATGGATTTGCATCCTCCTTCCTAAAATAGGTTTGCATAAGTAGGTAGGTCCTGTATCTTATTTTAAGTAAATTCAACTTCTTTTTTAAATGAGAAGAGTTTTCAGAAAGAAGGTGAAATTATCATGAGAAAGAACAAGTCAATGGCAAATCTAGCTAACACTGCTATTGTAAACTGGGTAAGAAAGTTCTGCTGCTTTAATTGTGCACACTGAAATTGTGAAATTTAGTTTACAATCCAATTTAGGGTAATTCTTCAACTTTTGCCAAGTATCAAAGAAGCAGCTGTCAACAGCCAAAGACAGATAAATTTATAAAACTGTAACCATCTGCTCTAAAAATCAAAGTTGCTGAGTGAAATACCTGACATCTTGTATCCTCCAAAGGGAAGCTCCACAGGACTGACATTATAGTTGTTGATGAAGCACATACCAGCCTGGAGACCAGCTGCTACTCTGTGGGCACGCTGGATATCTCTGTAAAGCAGAATAAATTAAATTCACTCTTATTTCCCTAGTACTTTGTCCATCATTGGGATATCTGGGATATGGCTAAGGATGTCTGCCATTTTAGTGAGGCATCAGAAAATAAGGATAACACTCAATTTATATCAAATGGAAGAACTATGCAGCAAACAGCATTTTGACATACTCCAAACTGATTGTCTGCTTCCAACCTTACAGCTGTCATAATTGTCTTATTATGGCAGCTGAACTTGCCATAGCCATCTCCCACTTCTGAAATATATTCCCTTTCTTGATGGTACCTGGTGAAGACACCTCCTGCCAGGCCAAAACGGGTATTGTTGGCTCTCTCTAAGACCTCTTCTTCTGTGTCAAAGGGTAGAATAGACATGACTGGTCCAAAAATCTCCTCTTTTACACATGTCATGGTGTCTTTACAGTTTCCTGAAACAAACATAGGTGTGATCATACAATATTAAGAAATCAGTCAATTTAAATTTACATGAAATGAGAAGGACTACTTCAGCTACTAAGAACTAAGTAGAAGTTTTGGTTACTTTTTTAAAGTTCCATTTGTAAGATCTGAAATAAACTTTTAAATTAAATAAAGGGCCAGAGCACATCTGTAAATAGTTCATCCAAATCCCACTTTAGAGAGTTTCACTTTTAAGCATCAGATCATGGTCTGTTTTTAATGTCTACAACATATTGGATTGCATGTTCCTCAATGCAATTGGAAATCTGGATCTCTCTTTAACAAGCTTCACCCTTTTCTTATCCTGCCCTCAGGTGCTTTGGAGAATAATTTGATCCCCTTCTTCCTGCAGAATGGGACTGTTCTTCTCCCCTTCTCCGCACATATTTCGCCCCCAGGTTTCCGTCCCCAGCCATTAACCTCTGCCATCTCTTCTCCACTGTTAGGACCCTAGCAGTTTGTGCCAGCCAATGGGACCCCACACACTTCCTCATGGGCTTTTGGGAGGAACACTGTTTTCCCCAGGCTGTTGGGCTTAGGTGACAGTTCACCACCAGCCAATCAGAGGAAGGGAAGGGAGAAAGAGAGAGAGGCGGAGGGAAAAAGTGTTCCGTTTCTCCCTCCGTCTCTTTCTCTTTTGTGTTTTGGGGAGGGGGATGCATTATCTGCAACGCTAGATAATAAACACTGTGTGTGTGTGTGTTGCCTGCAGCTAGTTGTATCCTTCCTGCATTTGGGTCTGGATCCTTCCTGGGTCCTTTTAAATGCCACCCCATTCCCTCCAGGAATCCTTACACCTTATTATTCCCCCAACACAAAAAATGTTGTCCCTCCAGTTTCAAGTTTCAAGTTTAATAGATTTATAGACCGCCCTCTCTCCCCAAGGGGACTCGGGGCGGTTCACAGGCATTTAAAAAACAGTACAATAAAACCATCAATAAATTAAGTTAA
>JAPKID020005918.1:0-10895 GCA_026931265.2 Tropidonophis doriae | reverse complement strand
TCTATCTATCTATCTATCTATCTATCTATCTATCTATCTATCTATCTATCTATCTATCTATCTAACTATCTATCTATATCAAATACAATCCCATACAATCCACTACATCAGAGGCATATAACTCTATCTTGTATGCAAACCCGTATAACCTTCACATTTTGAGATATTTTTAAAATAGTTTGTAAATAAATCACAGGCCATGCTAAAGTACAGAAGCATGCATGAAAATAAACCGCATATCAGGTGAGTTCACAGAACACGATAAATCATAATTGAATCACATTATGGCATGGAACAATATGAAGGCCTATTCAATTTGGAAAAATGCCAAATTCTTCCATTTTAATTGTTAATTGTTTCAATGTTCTCAGAAAATCAATAAAAGTAACCTAATGCATGCCTTACATCTCCTAGTTTACAAATCTCACATCTCTGAAGGTTCATAAGATCTCTTTCAAAATCAATAGATCACAAATACCTCAAATAGTCCTTGTCCTGAATGTAATTGCTTTTATAAATATTAGCAGCTGTATTGTATCAGTCTTTTAATTTACTGGGTGATATATATCCATGCAACTTCACACTGTGTCTGACATTGACTTGAAACTGATAGAATTTAAAAGGTGATAACTTTGATTCAATACTAGGGCTTACAAAGTAATTCAGAAAAGGGTGAGCAACTTGACATATGGTGCCTGCTCATTAAAAGTTCGTCCAGTTTTGAAATATTCCACATATTTGAAACAAGAATGTACATGAAAAGAGAGGGCAGAGAAAAGGATGGAGCAGATGGGAAACACCATTCTAATTGGAAGTACCAATCAAAGCAGAAATGAATTTTTGGAAGGTGGGTATGATGTATGAAATGCCCAATGTAATGAATATTCAGTTCCTAGTATTATAAGTAGTGGAGAGCTTAACATTTAAATCAGCATCATATTTTATATGAGATAGAATAGGGTTTCTAATATGAATGTTAAGATGGTGGCCAAGGAATGTGTAGCTGAATTGCATACATAATTCATATATTGAGGCAGCATTTGAAGCTGAAAAATGGCTGTAAAACTGCTGTCAAGGGGCTTCCCATTTGTGTTGCATTAATGCCATTCAAATCTATACTGTACACTATTAAAAATTCATTTTCATTAAATTCATTAAAGTAGATTCAGTGCCTCTTTCCACTGCCAGCTTTAGCAACAGAATACATACATTTACATATATTTTGCAAGGCCAATTATATTTGTTGCTGTTTGTTTTCCACAACAAATAAACCCACTGCCTTTCATGCGAACATAATCACAGAGACTTATGTTGGCTTGCTTGGCTAAGGAACTTTAAAAAGAAGAGGCACACGTGATGGAATCAAAGCTCTTGCCACTTCTGTGGAAATGGAAGTTCTCTGCGAATAACCTAAGATACTATTGTAAAAGAATCATGTGGTACACTGGTTGGAAGGCAATATTGCAGGCTAACTCTGCCCACTGTCAGGAGTTGAATTCTGACTGACTCAAGATTGACTCTGTGGAGCAGTATATAAGTCTAAGTGCTATTGCTGTTGCTGTTGGTAAGATACTGTCATTTAGAATTACAATAAAAGTGATTCTTGACTAAATGAGTAGAAACTTCAATGATTGCTTCCTCACTCTTTGCAATTTACTTTTCTTCCATTAGAAAATTTGGTTGCAATCAGTATTCATCTTGAAAATTACAATTTAGAATTTGGGAGTTGGTATCCAGAGTTTTTCAGCCAACATCTATATCCCACATTGTGCTTGCTAGGGATTATGATAATTCAAACACATTTGGAAGGTAGCAGCTTTCAATATGATTGTTCTTAAAAATCCTATTTTTAAGGTTATGATCACACAGTTACAAAAAATTTGATATACTGAGAAACTCATTTTTTAATGAGTAAAAAGCAAGATAATCTATTAACATGTGCTTTTGCATGTATTCTTTTTTGAATTGCGGATTTCCAAAGTGTTACATAGATGTCTTCAGAGATTACAATCTCTTGTCTTTTTAAAAAAAAAAAAGTATTATCTCTCTATTGAACAAATACTGCACAAATAGCAGCAATTTAAACCATTATAGCACCTCACTAAAGTGTTTCATTATGGACTGGATAGACAATCTCTAGACATAAGACTATTTTGGTGAGCTTGTGGCCTTGTCCCAAATATGGCAATGAAAGAGAGGGCTGTTTTGTCCTGCTGTGCATGTTCTAATGTTTCAAAGAGATTATTGTTGAGCATTTGTGTATAAAGTATCTAACATAATAATACTTAACTGTAAACATTTTGTACCTGGAAAAAAAAATCCTCTGCTGCTATAAAATGTACATTGGCATCCTTCAGTCTCAAAAGACTAGGGTATCGTGCTCTAGAAAGATGTCTGGTGTGACTAAAAAGGCCAATTCAAGATTGTCAATCCCTTCCACACTGAGGGCAGATACATTCTGTCCCCTGCCCAGTCCCCAGATTTCACTGGTTCCAGAACTGCATCTTTGCCTCAGCCTGCCGAATAAGTGTCTCTTCGAATTGGAGAAGGCCATGCTAAGTCTTTAGCCTCCAAGCTGAATGAGCAGTGGTCAAGGTTTCCCAGATGTTAATGTCCATTCCCAAGGCCTTTAGATTCCTCTTGCAAATATCCCTATATCGCAGCTGCCATCTCCCTCTGGGGCGCTTTTCTTAAAATAGGATATGCTTTTTAATGACAGAAATGGTTAGTAAAGTTGGGAAAACAGAATTACCAATGGAATTTGCTACTAATACAGTAAAGCTATTTCCAACTAGCTTTTTAAACGATGATAGTTATTGTTACTGAATGCTAGATTGTAACTGGCACCCCAGGAATATCACTTAGCTGTATACATGTTCTCCAAGCTGTTACACATCTAAGAATGAACAAAATAGAAGAACTTTTGAAAGATAACAATATCATACCAATTTTTTTTAAAAAGAGTCCTGAAGCAGGAACATAGAACTGCATCCCTAGCTAACATCAGATCTTTTTCAATTCTATACAGATCAAAGATAAATCTTGGTAAAGAATCAATATGAAATGAGAAAAAGAAAAAGAAAAAAGGCTATCTTACTAAACTTATAGAGTTCTCTACAAAAACTTGTAGAGTTCTTATTCTTATCAAATAAGCAATGCATATGGATAGATAAAACTGCCAAATGTATTCTGAAAGTCCAAATGAATAAAATCCTTCACAATGAATCCTGAGAAGAAAATGTAGTAGTTATGAGATAAAGTCCCTTTTCTTATAAAGCTTCTTATGATTAAAAGAAAGTAAGGAGAAAAAATAGAGCATTCTTACAATGGAGAAATGAGGCAGTAGAGTAGGATAAGGGAGGTAGCATGAATTGAAATGTGTTGATTGAAGGCCTAATTAATACCATTTGTCTTTTATCAGAGATATACTACGAAAAAAGATTGTCATAATACTATCAATTTTTATTTATTTGTACCCATTTCCTGTGTTCTTGTTCTTGTTCATGTTTATTCTTAGTCCTGTTATCTTGCATATGAGTGACAAACGAAATAAAATAAATATATAAATAAGTGGGAGTCTTTGGACATCTTAGAAACCAACATGTTTGTGTATTTTCTTCATCTATTTTCATAGAAGATATTTAATAGAGTATATATAGAGATATAT
Source organism: Tropidonophis doriae (assembly GCA_026931265.2). Lineage (NCBI taxonomy): Eukaryota > Metazoa > Chordata > Lepidosauria > Squamata > Natricidae > Tropidonophis > Tropidonophis doriae. Next base: position 7,228 of record JAPKID020005918.1, on the reverse strand, counting down.
GTCCAGGTGAGATGATCAGCAAGAACAAACTGAAACAGATTCAGAGAAAGGCAACATAGATGATTGGGGTGAGGTGTCTAGAAACTAAGTCTTGTGCCTGGAGGAATGCTGGACCTGAGAATGTTTAGCCTTGAGAAGACAAAAAGTAGAATAGAGTATGGTTTGTATAATGCTTTTCAAATACTTGAAATAATGGTGCATGCAACATCTCATTGCGAGTGCAAGAAATGCTACAAAAGCTTTAGGTAACAAGAATATTTATTAGAACTGAATGTTCAAAAGTAATAATAAGAGCAGTCATGGTATGGAACCAATTACCCAGAGAAATGGTGGGCTCCTTTTACTGTGTGCAATTAAGGAGGCTATGTTGTTATGGATGCTATAATTTGGGTTCTTTCACTGAACCAGGCTAAGATTTGAGAAACTAAATAGCTTGTTTCAATTCTATGATTCTACAAGAGGAATGTTTTGTGTAGGCATAGATTTTATTTAGAGGAGCCTATCCGTTCCTTTCCTACTTTTGTTTTATGCCAGTGCAGTTTTTCTAGCGTTCTAGTGTGGTGGTGTTTTTCTCTTGATATTCTAAGTTAAAAGAAAAAAAAACAGGAGCAGAAATATTCCCTGCTACATTGTAACTGGTCGTTTGTGTTGCTCTACAGTAGAAATGGGCAATCAGGACCTCACAGTCACGTATAGCATCCCTGAATCCCCCCATTTTGCAGCCCTAAAAGAAGACTCTCTTTATGAAGCAGAAAATATTTTTAAAATGTTGGTATCTATTGAGTGTACAGTTAAAATAGACTTAACAGAAAATGTTAAGCATGGCTCTTGGTCACCAAAATATTGCTCTCTCCTATATATTATGTAACTGAAAATGAAAGAGACTGGCTGACGGGGAAAAAAATATAACTCCTGCTATATACCTTATAGTTAGTCTGATCAGTAGGAGTGGCCTTCTGAAGATACTCCCAATGCTAGAGCCTCAACTATCATACCATCAGGAAATGGCTTCAGCCTGTGGAATTCACTTGAGAAGGAAATTTTTCTGGCTCCCACTCTGGCAGTATTTAGGAAGATCTTAAAAACACCTCTTTCACTAAGTTTTTGGTGTATTATTTTAATGATCGATTTTAAGGACATTAATTTTGTTATATACTTTGTTAATCCTTTTATTATTGTAAGGCTTGCCTGTTGGAATGGACAAATAAATAGAATGCAAACAAAGAAATGAATACCAATCACTGTTTCCACCTCAAATGGAAGTGCTGAATGAACATCTTCTATAGATTACTTAAGGGGATAGATAAGTTCAAAAGGGAGTACAAAATCCTTGACATGTTCAATCCATGTTATACTAAAAACTGGTACTTTTACAGTATGAAAAATAAGATGGTCAGCACATTCATAGAACAATGAACTCTCTTGGTACATTGCATGTAATCCTGATTTTAAAAAAATACAAGATACAAATAGATAACTAGGTGAGTGGCCTCAAAAATATGGAAGAGTTGTCCTGCATAATACATACAGTGTGAAAACCAACATACAAATTTTGAAACTTATTCCATATTTTAGTTTTTGCATTCAGAAGGTAAAAATGGCTTTAAAAGAGTCATAAAACTCAAATTAATTTTCAAGATCTTTGAATTGTTCCATTGTTAGTTGTAGAAGAGGAAAAAAATGCATTTTGGAGTTTTTGCAGGACAGGATAGTTTAAATAATTGATGTATATCAGCAGTGTCAATGGGGGAAAGTGTTATTTGAGAGACATATTGGCTGGTGTTTGGCCTATTTTTATCACTAAAACCATCTAAATTGATTATCTACTTTAGACTATAATGGCTGTTGACTTTTGGAAATAGAATTAATCACTTTGGTTAAGACAATGTAATAAGCAAGGGCATTAATGTTATTTATTTCAAGCTCTTGTTCTTATCAGACAAACAAGGACACTGTCTCTGGTTCAAAGAGTTTGTAAATTATTGAAATCAAATTGACAGAAAGAGCAAAAAATGTTCAACCTCATAAAGAGAGCTTCTAAATAGCACCACTGAGTTTATAGCTTTGAATAATGATTTGCAAAATTGTAGGCATCTGCCATGGAAGCTGGTTAATCAATCATAATTTTACAATTCCATCTTCCAAGCAGTTATTTCCCTCTCATAATTTGAAGAGTTCCAGTATGAAATATACAACAAGCAGTAGGGGTTCAGAGAGGAAAAGGAATAGTGAGTCAGTATAGTCTAGATCCAAATTAAAATTATTTTTCGTTTTTCCTCGTACAAATATCATTGACAATGAGGATTAAATAATTGTTGAACTTGGCTCTTCACCTATTAGACAAAACTTGTATTTTCTTTGATATTTTTACTGACTTTTTCCTATTTTGTTACTTACAAACTGATTTACTTAATTGTGCTAATATAGAAGAGATTATTTAAAAAATGTTTCATCTTATTATTTAGGGCTATCATATCTGGGCTGTAAAAGTCCAAAGTACTGTAAAATGATAGCAAGTTCTAAATTAGTTAATTCTTGCCTGCCATCTTCTTACCAAGTGTGGTAATTTTGTTACTCTGTCATAGACATGAAACATAGTTAACACACACAGTTTATAATCAGAAGAGGAGTGCACTCCTATGATTTTGTTTAGACTGAGTGACTCTCCTTTCAATCCATATCTATTGTATGTAACTCTTTCCAGATGTTTTGTACACCAGATTAGTAGTGGTAGATACTGTTTTAAGAGGAGTTTGTTCTCTATTAGAGATTTCCTAAGGAACTTATTTGATAGACTACCAAGAAACTTCAGAGCACAGTTTGAATAAATGGTTATGTTCAATTATGAAATTCTCGGTGTTAGTCTTTTTGATGCAGCAGACATGTAAGTTACTGTGAATACTGCAGCCATAGTCTTAGTTCTTTGGAGAGATTATTAGGCAGCATAGCAAAAGTTTATTTTCCTAGCTAGCTTTCTACCTTATCTCAATTAATGGTAAGACCTAAAGCCTGGCTTTTATAGTGGCACAAAGATCGCAAGAAGCAGTAGAAGATACTTGGAGATGTTCTGATCCCATGCCTCTCAATAGCTTTGAAGGTCAAAATCAGCATTTCAAACAGCCTTGAAGCAAACTGGTAATTACTTTCGCTCTATGTGTGTGTGTTGTTTTTTCCACCAGCTTGGTATTATGTTATTGAGTAGCTTAGTAAAAATTTTCCTAGGTTTCTTTTTGTTATTTATGTTTGAAAATAAACTGATGTGAAAAGCAATTGACAATAAATAAGAAGCAAGTACAAACATTCAAATAATTAATGTTTTCAAATAGCCAATTGTCTTGCTCTGACAAGAGGGATGGTTCTGTTATTCTAAAGGCCAAATTAAATTCTGCCAGGATATGTAGAGAGGCAATGTTCACCAATGTGTGCTTAACAGATAGTCAAATTACCTCATTCAGAGTAGCAGGAGACATTCTCTCTACTGGAGTTAGCAAACTTAGCATTGTTTGCCTATTCATTGTGCTTCTTGGCTGCAGTCTGGGCTGCATATCAATCATGGGCACCTCTGCTAGCTTTAAATGCTTTGTGGTCTTTCTTCTGTGACAAGTGAATTATTGTCATGTTTAGCAAAGCTGTTGCTAGTGCCATGTCAACTGTGGTCAAAAACGTTTCTGAAATACAGCACTAACTGAAACCTCATTAGCTTAACCCCTTGCTTATCTCTTGGCTTCATGCTGCTCCTGTAGTCCAGGCAGCAACAAATAAAACTACAACACTTCAAACAATCGGATAAGAAAAACGGTCATCAAAAAAAGCTATTCCTCTGGAGATAATGACAAGTATGTTAGTGGTGATGGAACACAGAGAAAATATGTAGCATCATTTAAATAATGTGCCTTTATTCATTTCAAATTAGGGGAAAACATTTTTACAGAATTTTAGCAAAATGGTTTCATGTTGTTGGAAGAAATGTCCATCTGGGTTCAGTTACAAGTGGGGGAAAAGATACTGGAAACATGGAGGCTGTTTGTAAAGATGGTTTTAATAGTGGACAGGACCACATGGCTTGAGATCTGCCTAAAGGAGATAGATCTTTGTTATGTAAAATAGACTGGCTCAGGCCTTTAAATGACCCATTAACAAAGATGTGGGGGAGCTGTTAAGAGTGTGTCTGTTTCCTGCCTAAAGACATGTTTCTCTGGCTCCTCCTTGACAAAGAAGTGGAGATTGAGTTTTTGCCACCCTTTTAGGGGGAAATATTCTGCCCTTTTAGTATTTCCAAAAATATTTCCTAAAATATTTCATTTTCTAGGAGGGGGTGTGTTGTATAGCAATCTACTGTAGCAATGTGTTGTTGGTTAGGTTGTACAGAGATTCGCGGCTAACATTTCTGCAGCATGAATAGAATTTCTATATCATAAAAGCAGGTGTACAGAAAGGGAAAATGACAAGGAAGGAGCTTACAATATGCAGTCAGTAAACAAGATAAAGAAAGGGGCTGGATCTTAAAGATTACTCAAAGTGACGGGGGCATCCACAGGGTTGGGTACAATAAAATTATGCATTGATGGAGTACTTAAAAAAAAGTCAGGCAGAAAAATACTGTAGATTAGCTTATAGAAAGAAAAATGATTATAGAAAAACAACCCTGGTTCTGCTGTGTTTTGAAGCAAGGACTTTCTGCATATCAAGAAAAAATGATAATCACTGCACTATCAGGAACAACTTTTATAATGCCGACATTCTGGAGCAAAAGCCAAGAAAATTAAGTGAGGGGCCATGCCTGCCTCTGCCCAGATGCCAATCAAAATTCAGGGCTTTGCTTGGAAGAAAGCGAAGTGCAGCAAACAGACAAGACAGCAAGGTTAAGGCCAGCACAAGGGAGAAAGAGCTTTCAACCCAGAGCAGGAAAACATGGGTGGAGGTGACATTTCGGATGGGATGAAGGTTAGTAGAAGATAATTTCTGTCTCTGCCTTCAGACTCTGTTGTTGGTTTTTATTTGTAACAGGGCAACCTAGCAGTGCAGGTTTGCCCTAAGAGACTGAAAGCTGGGAGAAAAGAAAGCAAGACTCAAAAATGAGCAGAGAAGCAAAATATTTACATAAGATACATTTTTCTGGAAGACATTATTTCAAATTATGAGAAAGAGATCATTTAAATGAGGCATATTATATTTGCAACTGAAAAAGTCACTTATTGAACTAAAACATCAAAACTGTGTTCATCAACCTTACACTGTGTGCTAGTGTAATTTCTTTGCAAACATTACTATTGAATACATTTTTTCCTATAGTCTTTGTTATAAAATCTATTTTCAGGAAGCAGATGTGAGTCTTGCATACAATGTTGACCTTCAGTATTCCCCATAATGTACATTGACACAGATAAATGCCATTACATTTTTTTTATTAAAGCTGTAATAATTAGAACAAAATGTTCTGCAATCTTATATTCTATGCAAAACTATACTGATATGACCCAGTTATAGTCACCATAAATATTGGATATAGGATTGTATGTGTAAACATTTGTGTCTGTAGTATCCAATTGTCAAATTAATGCTCAAAGCTTCCATCATCCAAAGAAGTGAACTTCTCTGATTCAAATGGATCTTTACAGTTCTAGAGAGAATACAGTAAACACCTTCTTAATATATTTAAAGTTGAACTTGAACATGAAATACATTTCACAAAGTAGATCACAACGTACTACTTGCAAGATAGTCAAATATTGGTTAGACACCATCACCACCAGATGGATTGATAATTGCCTCAGTGGGTAGTCCTTAATGGAACTATATCTACAGGGAGGGAAGTATGCAGTGGGATACCTCAAGGTTCCTTTTTAGGTCCAGTACTCTTCAACATCTTCATAAACAATTTAGATTAGGGGATTGGAGGGGATTCATTAAATTTGCAGACCCCAAGCTTGGGGGAATATAATATACTTTAGAAGATAGGCTCAAGAAGGAACTTGACAGGCTTGAACACACAATGGATCCTATCCAACAAAAGGCAATTCAGTGGTGAGAATGTAACATTTCACACTCGGGCAAGAAAAAACAAATGCGCAGGCATAGAATAGATGATACCATAGATGGAATAGCTGCGTTATTGCTCAACAGCAATAACAGGGATCTAAGAGCCTAGTGGACAACCACTTAAATATAAGTGGGTAGGAGGCTGCAGCTGTGAAAAAGTCAACACAGTCCTAAGCAGCATCAACAGGCGGATAAAAGCAAGGGCATGTGAAGTTTTAGTACCACTTTATAAGGCCAGATTTGGAATACTGCACCCAGTTTGGTCACCACAATGCAAAAAAAAAATGTTGACACTCTAGAAAAATGCAGAAAAGAGCAACAAAGATGATTAGGGGACTCAGGGCTAAAACATAGGAAGAATGGATAAAGGAATTGGTTATGCCTAGTCCAACAATGAGAAAGACTAGGGATGACATGATAGCAGTCTTCTTATATCTAAGGAACTGTCACAAAAAAAGGGAGCACTTGAACATAGGACAACCAGATGAAAAGTTGAGATCCAACCCAGAACTAAGGAAAAATTTCCTGACAATGAGAGCAATTAATCAGTTGAATGACTGCCCTAGAGGTTTTTAAGAAAAGACTGGACAGCTATTTGTCTGAAATCATATAGGCTCTCCTGCTTGAATAGAGGATTGGACTAGGAGACCTCTAAATCATTTTTGCATGAAAGCTTAAGGCCATTGCTCCCTTCTCTTTACTATTCTCAGTCCATTCCTTATTCATAGGAAAGTAGTATGCCATTTCTTTATGCTAAAACCATTTGAAACAAAAGTATACGACTAGGACTCTGGCCTTGACTGTAACCTCTAGATATCCTCCAAATGCTGTCTCCCAATTGTAATTATTGTTGTAATCCTTTTAATTAAATGTAATGTATATTCAAATGGTAAATTTAAATATAAATTATGTTTAGGTTTTGTCTCTCCTTTCTTTATCCTGACCTTTCCAATTTATCAGTATTTATTATAACGGTTCCTCAGTTTTAATTGACTATTGCACCTTCAACGAAGCAACCCAGCTATATCCACTGCTGTTGTTCTCTGTGACAAGCCAAAAATTATGTTAGATCACGTTTCACTTCAATTGTTTGGATTAATTTGTACTAAGCACTCCCTCAGCCCAACAATGTATAAGCAAAGTTAGTGAGGAAATGGTGGCACAGAAAATAAAAGGACAAAAAAAGACT
>JAPKID020005917.1:0-10454 GCA_026931265.2 Tropidonophis doriae | reverse complement strand
TGCTGCAGTTTCCAACATTTCCTTTATATTGAAATGCTACCCATCCTGCTTTTTTGACTAGATTGTTTTTATGTTTCTCCTAACTTAAGCAAATGTAGGCTTTGATGGAGTAGATGCACTTAATTTACCTGTTGAAATAAGCAATCCAATTCCCCAAGGCACAGGCAAAGAAAATAGGAATACCTATGCATGCCTTGTTCTTCTTATACAAGTTATGAATGAAATACAATGAATCATGTAAAATAAACTTGGAAACTCCCTGCTTTCACTCACACATTTGCTAACTGTATATGTGTGTCATTAAGTGCATGACTATCTCAGAATAGGGAAGGCCATGGGGGGGGATTAGTGCTTTTGACCACTCAAGGCCTCCCCTGACCCACTGAGAGATCCCATGCTCTTCTTCCCACCCCTTGGGTTCTCTGCTTGGGCCTTTTCTCCCCACCCAGTCACCAACCACTAACTTACTTTTGGCACCACATTTCAGAGACCCACACTGCCCACACTCACTTTCTATGCAGCCTTAGATGCCAGAGTCCTTGTCCATCCAGGCAGAGAAGCACTGGGCTGGTTACTCCCCTTCCCTGCTGAACCCCAACCTTTCTCATAAGTCGGTGGGGCATGCTCCACCACTTGCTGGTGCTGAACCTGCCTGAATTTCATACATTGCACAGCTTGGAGCTTGGTACACCACTGCCTTGCTCCCCTCACTTGCCAAAAGCACTCCTTTGAAATTAGAACAAACCTTTATCCAGCTACATGGCATTTGTCTTTGTAACTCAAGATGCTCTTCTGAAGAAAAGCAAGTGAGGGGAGCAGGGGACAAGCTTTCCAGCTCAACAGTGGTGCAATTTGTGAAATCCATACAGTTTTGGCCCTCCAGCAAGTGGCAGGGCAGCGCCATATCACTTGTGAAAGAGACTGGGGCTCAGCAGGGAAGGGGAGACACCAGTTCAGGGCTTCTCCACCTAGCTTGTCTAAAACAACACTCAAGGCTGCACAGAAGGCAAGTGTGGGCAGTGCGGGGTTTTCAGGCATGGCATCAAAAGAGCATGTTGCATTTGTTTAAGTGTGAATGACCACTATGATGCTGCAAAGTATGTAAGTTTGGGACCATGTCATAAGTACTTTTTGTGAGAATGTTGTAACTTTGAACAGTCACTAAGTGAACTATCATAACTCAATTACCTGTAGAAAGGATCACTGTTCTGTTCCCTGAGGAAGAGTAGCACCAGAAACTACATTAAAATGGGCAATGATGTCCCATTTCATCCTACTTTTCTACAGAGTGAAAAAACAAAGACAATTAAAAACTAAAATTTTTACTGAATTGTTTATATCTGTTTGTGTGACTATGAATATTTCTTAACAGCAAATATATTTTCATCTGATTTTTCAGGGTGGGATGAGGACAAATGGCTTAGTAGAAAAATAATTTACTCTCTCTTTTCCATAATCATTTTCTCACATTTCTTCAGTTCAAGAAAAGCTTTCCCATTAGATATTGCCTCAGAAATAGCAACAAATCCTCCGATAGTTAAAGGAGAAAAGACAGATTTCGAAACAATGCTTATAATTTAATGAACTGGTTTAAGTAATATAATTTGAAAACATGGATATTCAAAACAGATCAACATATGGGTTGATCGAGTTCAGCCAACATCCCAGGGTAATCAGCCTTTGGAATCAACATATGCTTTCTTCATACAGGGATTTGAGGCATCTTGGAATCACACTTGTTGGGCATCAGAAGAAGATAATGAACAGCCTTCAAGAAATGAAGGTCCAGCTGGTAAATGGGATGGTGCCACTGTAATTTTTTTAAAATGACTATCACTTTTTAAAAGTGAGCAACCTTGCACATTTAAAATTTACACCTGACATTTATTTTAAAATGACACAAAAAGCTGTGGTTTTTATAATGCAACAAAGGAACATTGGTCTCCGTCATATAATTTATAATCAGTGTTATACTCTACTTCTCTGTGGCTTCATTTTGAAATAAAATTAATGTCTATGAACAGCAGAAGTAGATATATGCTGCATACATGGTTATAATTAAGTTAGTCTCCTTCAACAATAAGAAATAAACAAAATATATTAGACTTTTTTTTAAAAAAAAACTGAAAATGGTAACTCATCAATATTTCTAAGGACTTGAACAGGAATATTTTCTACTCATTTGATAGTTTGTATTAAAAAGTAGTTTCCTGAGGTTTGCTTCAAGCATTGATGGAAGAATAATGAAGCGCAATATTAGATTATTTCTTGACAAGACTATTTCTTGTTTTGTATATTTTTAAAAATGCTGCTCCTGTACAGCAACTAAGCTGTAGATATTATTATGCACACATTCCTTGATGAACATTCAAGTGCGTGGGGGTGTGTGTGTGTATTGTCTAATTTATTTTTGTTGATATGAGATTAGCCCATCTTTAATATAATATCTGCAAATACAATTACTTATAAATGGAACATTGTATTTTTCACATTAATTATTTGTGTTTTAATGCTGTTTTATTACAGCAAAGATATATTGGACATTAGCAGAATATTAAATACTGACTTCAGAACTCAGCTTCCTAAGGAATTTGTAGCCATTTCCTCATTGGTTACTTCTACATCACAGAGCCTTCATTGATGTGATCAGTCCAGTGGTTCCATGATTCCAATGAGTCACTCCAATTGGATCCAATGATGTCCAGATGACATCGGAAGCATATGAATCAAATAAATAAAATAATGGATGCATCTGGAAGCAATATAAGTTATTACTGGGAAAGTAACCCATGTTTCTTGAGGGAGAATAGTTAATATTTGTTGAGCTTGAAAATGTTTGAACAATTTCTAGTGCAAGAGAGAGCTTAGAAGCCAGAATTAGCTTCATAAGATTTCTAGGAAACTGCTACTTTTTTTCCTGTCCCTCCTCAAATCAATACTGTGCCCAGTAACTCAAATGTGCAACTTTTTGGCACAAAATTTTAAGTATAAAATTTATACAATAGTTTTTGTAGCTCCAGGAAACCTTTATTCTTTGCATTTTAATTATTTTAAGCAAATGCCATAGATGTTTCCTAACATTGTATTTACAATTTACTCTATACCATTTACTTTTAAAAGATTAAAAATTCAATATTTTTCTAATGGTCCTAATTGTGAAGCATTGGTTCCTTTCCCTCTGGATTCAGTTTTACCTTCAGTCATTTATTACCGATCAATTTGCATGAATTAGCTACTAAAAGATATAAATATATATGATTTGTCTTTGTAAGGCAAACTTGTTCTATACTGTTTTGGTCAGTAAATTCATTTGTGTGATGGTCAACCTCACAATTTTCCAGTATTAGAAATTGTTCCACATTTGATTCACTGACTAAATGCAGTGCTGAATAGAAACTTTGAGGATGATACTGCCCTGAGAGGTACCTAAACAGGTAATCCATCATATTAATCCATATTAACCACAGAGTCAAAGATGGACTCATACAGCCAATCATGCATCATTTTCCAAATCCCAAGTCGTGTTATTTCTTTGTTATTTTTTTGTTATTTCAAACATTATTGCATCTCTTAAAGGAAATAGAGAAATTAAGAGCAGTTATGAATTTTTGAAATAAGTGTCTAGAGGATAGTAGGAAAATGTCTTCCATTTCAAATCTATCTCAAAATGAAAGAAGATTTCTTCATGGGGGAATTTTTTTTTTAAAGAATTGCCAATTACTGTTCAAAGAGATATATAGATGAGAGGCACATAGATGGTCACAATCTGAAAAGGAGAAACCCTAATAGCAAATCAAATGCCTGTGGGAAGATTACCTTTTCTTTCCTATAACTGCCAGGACTTGGCAAAATGCCAAGCTCATTTAAAATCATGATTGGGGGAGTTAGATAATGGGTGGGGGCTGCTTTTATGATAAACAACTCAGCAAACAAGAAATGCTTGTCAGATTCTGGGAAAGTGTGGCATTTGCCTTTTATATTACATTTTGTTAGATGGTGGGCTACTAGAGAAAAAATGGGGTAGATACAAAACAATTTAGGCTACAACTCTTTTTCAGGTAACAAATAACATTGGAAGTGTCAAGAGATGTACTGGAGATTATTTGTACCTTCATGGCTGCAATTGTTTGTAAAATAACCCTCACAAAAGTGAAAATGTCAGGCAGGAGGAACAGAATATTTTTCTTGCATTAGAAGATTTCTATCTAGAGATGATATAAGTAGCCTTTTTTATTCCATGTCTTGTTAATGGGTGGAGAATGCTTTCTCTACAAAATGCTGGCCCTTCCTGCTACCATATGTTTCCTAATTGTCCTTAGTTCCAATTTTTCCCACCGATATATTACTTTTCTTTTCTTCCTTCAAGTTAATGAGTTATAGTGCATCAGTTCTTAGCAGTCTTTCAGCCAGTCATTAACAAATTTAAATGAGTATCATTAAAATAGACATTACTCTGTCAATGGAAATACAATCCTGTTTCTTTCATGCAAGTACTTTTGACCTCTGACTACTTATAATGTACACTTAACTGACAATGGACACCATCCTTCAAGAGTTCTATCCCATTGACTTGAATTAAATAAAGTTTTTTCCATTCAGATAATATTTAAAAACTGAATTATGATGCTTAAAATTTTACAAATTTTACAAATTGAGTTTTTGATACATTATAAGGAAACTTGAACATTATGGCTGTTACAGTTAAGATATCTGTATCAGAAAGTTCACACGGCAGCATATCATTTGAAGGAATGGTTTTTTCCTGCTACAAATTTTAGAATGCAGATAACAATAACTCAGCTATGTTTGGAAGTCCACAAAGCAATGACCACATGTGTTATTTTAATCATTTTATTCTTTTAAGTGTATAGATTATATAAAATATTATCACTCTAAGTTTGAAGTCTTAGTTAAAGCCTTGTTTTCCCATATGTTTGTCTGTTTGCCCAGATGAGATCTTCATGACATGCAAAGAAAGATATGGGTGTCCAAGTACAGTGGGTGTCCACATTGTTGTAGATTTCATTGGAATTGTTTCTACAAAAAAAAATATATCTGCCAACTTCAGAAACACCCTGAGAATTTGTCTGGAGAATAGCACATAAGGGGTTACTTTCTAAGTCACTTCTTCATAACACAACTCAAGCCACTGCTTAACTCAGGAACATTTACACTAGTTTGAATTTATTATTATCCAATCTATTATATAACCATCCAGAGGTGGATTTTTTTCTCAGTTTCCCCCTTAGTTATTTTCTCTTTGTATGTTCTATTTTGTCTCTGGAATTCATATAAAAGACTTTGGGATAGGGTAAATGGACTGTGAACATTTGACTGGATCAATCCTTCACTGTAGTAAATTGAGTAAAGTCCGTTTTTCAAAACACAAAAGTAAATATGGATTTAAGGGTAATTCCTGCTTGTTTGTGCACACAGACATCCTACCATCAGAGCTGCTGTGAGAAGAATCAGTTATCCGGTCAGGGAAAGAAGAAGAAGGGAGCAGCAGCATCTTGAAAAATAGGACTAATGAATCATTTTCATTATTCCAATATTTTTACTGATTGAATTAAACTACTTTGTGGTATTTATAAGGAAAATGCTGCTAAAATTTAATCTTTAAAGTTTTAGGGTTTAATACTATGGGGTCATAATACACATTTGCCTTTTTCTCCTCTACAACATGAAGTTGCTCAGCCTTCTTTGCTTTTAGGATCTGTGTATACAGCTGTCAGGTATGCATTCAAATCTTACCACTGATGGGTGGATATCCGGAAATGCATCTTGATGAAGATTCTATTGCTTTTTGTTTTTATATTCAGGTAGGCATTTTCATTCAACAGTCTGAACTTGCTTAAACAAGAATTAAACAAATATTGATCCTTCACTTCAAACAAAAAATATGTCAGTCTTAACTGCATAGAAAAAAAAATTGCACTGGAAATCCAACAGTCTACCTATCACAAAGGAACTTAGTCAGAAAAAATCTTTATTGAGGTTGATGGCTTCCATCCACAACCATGATTGAGATTCAATTCCTTTTACACTCAATAATTCTGCAATGCTGTTCTCTTTTAGTGATATAAGCAAAAAGAAAAATGAGTAAAGCACCAGAAGCCAAAGCTGCCTCAGTAGCATTTTTTTTAAAAGAAAAATTTGTATGAATGTAAGTTGAAATTGATTATCAACCAAGATAATCTGTTAGGTAAACTGAAGATACTGAATCTGTAGATCTCTAGATCCCAGGAACACATCCCACAAGTCACAGACCTTATCATTTTGTTCCCTCAAAGGTTGGAAGTAGAAAATTTGGAAGGGAAATCTGATTTTACTTCCAACATATGCTTCTGGCTTTTTCAAAAGGTGGATAATTGAAAGTCTGAAAGAAAGACATTAGGATGAATGTTTGTTTGGGAGGGGGAATCATAGCTTTTTTTTCCCAGCTTGTGGGAATGCTGATAAGGTATAGTTTAGATAAATAGCTAAATTGGGTTAGATACTTCTTCTTGTAAGTAATACTGTGTTTTCCCATAAATAAGACAGGATCTTATTTTCTTTTGACCCCCGAAATAAGCACTTGGCCTTATTTTTGGAGAGATCTTATTATTTTTGAGGTGCAGGAGGCAGGGTGGTCATCTCATGGCTGCTTCTGTGTTGCAATATTTCCAGAGAGGGCTTATTTTCAGGGGAGGGCTTACTTTAGTGCATGGAGGGACAATCACTGGTATTTAGTTTCTACTAAATTAGGAGAAACATGGACATTTCATATCTCTTCTGCCCAAAGTTATTTACCTAAACAAGCCGTATTAATAAGAATGTAATCATTGTGATATTCTATTCTTGCTGTAATTCTGCCAGATTTAAACAGCAAAAAGAAATGTTTACTAAGCAGAGCAAGATTATTATAAGGTCCTTGAAATCTTCAGTTTACACAAATTTCAACCTGCTGCCTTTTTTAGGTTGCACTGTTGCATATTTATGCAACTCTCAAAGATCTGGAATATGTTTTCCTTTGTATTTTTTTTAATTAACAAGGCTCTTACATATCCTTTGCACGTGGTTTCTTAAGAGTGATCTTTTAATTGTTTTCCCCCTGAGTAATAAAAAAAACCTACAATGGTTATAAGGTAGGGTATAATAGTATTGAATATAACCTGCAGAGGTTAAATGACAGGAAATTTTAAAGTTCCAATTTTTATATGCAAAACACTTGATTAGTAATGTACAAGTAACTTTTGATCCTTAATTAACTTGTTGCCAAGAGGCTTTTATCACTGATCCCATTTCTACAATCATTTTGTAATTGATACTGGAATTAATAGAAAATGTGATATTATTGTATGTACTTGCTTTTCCACTTTTTAATGCCCATTGTGCATTTTTGTCTATGTTTTTCTAATGTAAATATACAGAATTTTATATTTTTTTCATAAAAATAAAAAAGATGCTTTGTTAGATCTATAAATGTTTTTCCCTCCTGTCATTCTATATGAGGTTATGCTTTGCTTTAGATTAACTACCAAATGTATATGCTGCTATTACTAGCAGGAATAATGATGTAAGTGCCAATAGTATAGCACATATGCATATAAAAAGGAGCAAAAGGGATTGTCATAATTGTTTTATCCATACATTGAAAAAAAATAAAACTCATGGTTTCTTAATAATTAATTAGCAGGTCTGACTACTCTGACAAATATATTGTGCCATGGGGAGATGTATAATTTTTAATGGATCAATTATCTGGCTTTTAAATGATTGTTCCATTATTTTTATTCCATTTGTTAGCATACTCTCCAGTAAACATGGAAATGTTTGTGGTTTTCTTTGTATACTAGCTAAATCTTTGTTTTTTAAATGATGAAGAAATCTAAACAATCTTTTTGTGTAATAATGCCAGAGAATTACCAAGTGAAATGACTCAGAATATTGAACAGTATATCTTTGTTTTTTAAATTGATGGGAAGAAAGGTTCATCTATTTCATATTGCCAGTTTAAAATATAATAAAGGAATCCATCTCGGACTCTTCCTGATAACTTTTCTCATTAAAAATCAGAAAATGATGAGGAAAAAAAAATCATTTCTTTTTTATATTTTTTGAAATAACACTGTTGCACTCTCAGCCTGCACCTATAAAGCAAAGGGCTCCGTTGCATTGATTTCATCTCTGTAGCTAAACTCCTGCATGTGAAAGAATTATCTATTGTCTCTCCCTAGGTGGCTAGATCATACGTATGATTTAGCTGTGATATAGTAAGTGTCACCACAGTAAACTAGTTCTTTAACCATTTGTGTGCACATACAGACATGCACAAACACTGTAACTCTGTGGAGTTTGTACGCAGTTCATTCCTTCATCTTAAAGGCTTCTTACCTTCTTGGATTCTCACCTCTAGAGGGAAAATATCATGTAATGACTTTTCAGATTCCTCTAATAGGGCATTGGGATTTTAAAATATTTTCATATAACTTCTTGCATGAAGTTATATGAACTGAGGAAGAAGCATCTAAGTAATTTGTTTGGTTTTGGTTGGTTTCAACAGGATCAGTTGAAACTCAGAATGATGAAGTAATTTTTACTCCTTGGTCTCAACATGGAGCTTGAAACAAAAGAGGGGGAAAACAGAGCCAGGCAAGAACATGTTTTGGATATCCTTAGTGAATCAGTCCTGGGGTTTTTTTTAATCAGTGCAAGATCAAAATATCAGATGAATTATATTTACATGATGAAAATTCCCCAAAATTATTACAGGAATAAAAATTATGCAACATTTCTTCCTCCTAACACCACATCTTACAGTGCAATCTTCAATTGCTGTATTCTGATATTAATCAGTATTCAGGTCAGCATAATTAGAAGACCAGAAGCTGACAGTGATAGCCGGAAAACCAGGGTCAATGTGCTAAATGTAATGGAGAAATAAATTAAGTCAACTGAGCATGTCCAAAATCATAACACAGACACAGCTGGTATTAGGGAAATATCTCTTCCTCCTGCTAGTTTATCATTTTCACTTCAGTGATTTTTATGGAAATCACCCATAAGTCAGGCAGGGCATAAAAAGGCTCATTGAGGTAGCATTAATAGCCATTCTTATCAAACAGAATCACCATGGAACTAAGCTTTTGCAAATTATTTCAGTGACTTGACATTTTCCATGCATATTAGGCCTCCTGGAAAATGTCTGGATGACTGATTCTGATTTCCATCAGCTTTTTGTTTGATAGTACTAAAGATTTATTTATGTTATATCTCTTCTTTATGTAAAAAAAAAAAAGGTTGTAATAAAGCACCAATCAGATGGATCCAGATGGTATAAAATGAGAATTAGATGGATGAGAGATGAACAGGCTTCGTACAACTTTTCTGGGAAGGGAACTTGCTATTATAGTGGCACCAGGCCTCAATCTATATTCAAAACCTCAGGAGTCCAGTATTTATTATTTATTTATTTTATTTTATTATATTTCTATACCGCCCCCTCTCCCCATAGGGACTCGGGGCGGTATGTGTCTGGAGGAAGCAAAGTCAGCCCACTTCTAACCAGCCTAGTGTCTGAACAGCAGGACCACTTTAATAATAATTTTTAAAAAAGAAATAATTATTTCAATGAAGATTATGAAGATTATGAAGGGGTTACAACTTCTGTCTGAGACTCATCCCTGTGGGATTTTAGGGGGCTTCCCAAATTGTCTTTCCTCCCTAGTGATTATACAGAATATATTTCTTATGCTTTTGTTGTTGTTCTTGTAACTTGTCTTGAGATAAGCAACTGTAAAGTTTTCCAATGAAATAAATTTCTATATAATTTAAAATATAAATTACCTGGACATGCATCATATATGTCAAAACTGCAGGTTGCAGAATCACACTAAGAATCAGCACACTAAGCACATTAGGCTGGCTCCAAGTTGCTTGATGATATTAAACAAATACCCTGAAGATGACTGACAATAGTTCTCCAAAGCCTCAAAGCTTCACTGGAGTGCAGCCCTGCTATTTAACAGCCTCTAAATGGCTAGCCCAGTGATGGTGAACCTTTTTGCCTTGGATGCCAAAAGCACACACGCTTATGCTATTGTGCACGCTCATGTGCCTACACCCATAACTTAATGCCTCTCATGCTGTGTCCCCTGAGCATGCATGTGTGACACCCTCTGCTGCCCCTCGCATGTGTACACGGCTTTTTTGGGGCCTGGGGAGGGCAAAAAAAGGCCCAACACACAAACTGGAAGTTCAGGAATGGACTTCCAGGTTGCTTGTTGGGCCATTTTTCTCCCTCTGGAGGCTTCAGGAGGGCAAAAACTGGCCGAAAATCAAGGCCCAAAATTAGCTGGCCAGCATGCTCATGTGCACTGGAGCTGACAGGGCAACGCCTCGTGTGCCCTCAGAAATGGCTGCGTGCCACCTGTGGCACCCATGCCATAGGTTTGCCATCACGGGGCTCGGCT
>JAPKID020005916.1:0-10895 GCA_026931265.2 Tropidonophis doriae | reverse complement strand
TAAAATTTACCTGTTCACCGCCCCGAGTCCCCTGGGGAGAGGGTGCGGTATAGAAATATAAATAAATAAATAAATAACAAAAGTGTATAGTCAACACTATGGTTTTCCCAGTTGCAATGTACTGTATGGCTGTGAAAGGTGGACCATAAGAAAGGCTGAGCAGCAACGAATTGAATTATGGTGCTGGAGAAGACTCTTGCAAGTCCCTTGAACTGCAAGGTGATCAAATTGGTGAGTCCTAGAGGAGATTGACTGCTCTTTAGAAGACCAGATCCTGAAGATGAAACTCAAATACTTTGGCCACTGAATGAGAAGGAAGGACTCACTGGAGAACAGCCTAATTCTGGGAAAGATGGAGGGCAAAAGAAGAAGGGGATGGCAGAGAATGAGGTGGCTCGATTGAGTCACTGAAGCAGTCAGCCTGAGGTTAAATGGAATCCAGAAGATGGTAGAGGACAAAAAGGAGGAACGTTGTCCATGAGGTTGCGATGGGCCGTGTTATAGTCCTCGACTTGCAACCAGTCCTCTAAGTCATCGACGTAGGACCGACCACAAGTCCTCAGCCCTACAACTGACAGCTAGCAACAGCAGTCGCATCTGATTGGCCGAGACGCGACTGGCTGAGGTTTAGTTGCTGGGGCTTGTCTGATTTGTTCCCTGCCTGACAGCTGATACATAAATAGGTGTCAGGCACAGAGGTCCCTGTCTACCATCTACTTGTACATATTTACTATTTGTGTGTTAATCTTCAATAAAAGCATGTTGTTTTAGCCTACCTCAGCTGCCTCACGTCTCTCCTTAAGACCAAATTTCTACAGGTTGGACATGATTGCACAACTAACAACAGTCATTTATGACTTTTTACTGGAAAATTCTAATTTCTAACAAAAAAAATTATTCATGCCAATGATGGATTTGCTTAATGATCACCACTTTCACTTTTCGTCTACAAAGAAAAATTGTAAAATTGAACCAAGTCATGAAGTGACCTGCTTAATGGCTGTCATGAGAGATCACCATAATTCTGAGCTCAGTTATGTTCATAGGTTAAGGACTTCCTGTACTTAGAATGTTATATAAAGGGACTACAATATAGGTTAAATAGTTGATTCTTAGAGAAGTGACTTACCCTATTCCAGCTTCTGAGAGAATTAAACAAAACAAAACAATTCTGATTCAATATCTAGAGTGATTGTCAATCACCCAGGTCAAGGCTTTCTCACAGGTGCTTTTTCCAAAAAAACAACTGATTTTTGTAGGTTTTTTAAAAAATATATTTTGCATCTTATCCAATAAGCTTCTTCAGTTCTGCATTATGATTCCTGTATTCTTTAACTTTCAAATTATCACTGTGCTTTGAGCCATTATCAAAGCTGACTTTTTCCTCTGTTCTATGGCTGGTAAACCAATCCTCACTCAGCACACTGTCCTTTGTCTGTTTTCCAATGCAGTCTTCACAAATTATCATCCAACTGCTTCATATGCCAATCTTACCTGACAACCAAGTATTGCAAAACAACAACAACAACAACAACAACAACAACCCATCCCTGTTTCTGGAAGAACACATAAAAATACAGATAATCCTCGAGATAAAACAGGTCATTTAATGCCTCACACTTACTTTCAGAAGTTCTCTACTGTGGAAGGAGGTCCTGACATTTGTTCCCAGGCCATGTGGCAGCATTCCAAATACAGCTGCCATTTTGAGCCATCCATTTGTGGGTGGGACAAAATGGCAGCCACCAGAGATTATGTTTTCATCTTGTCTGCAGAAAGAGGAATTGAAAGTGGAATAGAATCAAGTGTAATGGAGAGTAGAGAATAGAAAGCAATATACTTTAGTGTTTTTAGCTGTGTATACTTTTTTGGACTGTGTATATACACTGTGTACACTGCAGAAGTGATCTAAATACAGCTGCCATTTTGTCCCCACTCATAAACAGGCATGGGGACAAAAAGGTGGCTGCCAGACAAATTCTCTATTCTATTTTTTCACCAGGTTACACTGCACTAAATATAGGGCTCTCTATTTCCTACTCTCAATTACAATTTACTTTACATCCAACCCTTTAGCTACAGGGCCCATGGGCAAACTCCTTTATTTGCTGCTTGAACAAACTCTGCAAAATGCTGCAGGAACCTTTGGCAACATCCAGAAGTTTCTGTAACACAGTAGATGCCTCTCTAAGGCAGCTGAATGATGTCAATGCCTATCCCCACACATATATTTACATTTGTATTGTGCTCAATAGAAATAGAATAGAAATAGAAATAGAATAGAATAGAATAGAATAACAGAGCTGGAAGGGACCTTGTAGCTCTTCTAGTCCAACATTCTACCTAGGCCCAAACCCTACACCACTTCAGACAAATGGTTGTTCAACATTTTCTTTAAAACTTCAGTGCTGGATTATTCACAACTTCTGGAGGAAAATTGTTCCACTGATTAATGTTCTCACTGACAGGAAATTTCTCCTTAGTTCTAAGTTGTTCCTCTCCTTCATTAGTTTCCACCCATTGCTTCTTGTTCTACCCTCAGGTACTTTTTGACTCCCTCTTCTTTGAGGTAGCCTCTGAGATATTGGAACACTGTTATTATATCTCGCTTAGTCCTTCTTTTCATTAAACTAGACATACCCAGTTCTACAACCATTCTTCATATATTTTAGCCTCAGGTTCCCTAATTATCTTCATTGCCCTTTTCTGCATTTTTTCTAGAGTCTCCACACCTTGTGGCCACCAAAACTGAATGCAGTATTCCAGGTGTGGCCTTACCAAAGCCTTATAAAGTGGTATTAACACTTCATGTGATCAGGATTTATCCCTCTGTTTATGCAGCCTAGAACCCTGTTGGCTTTTTGGGGAAGCTGATGCACATGGCTGGCTCATATTTCAGGAGGTTTCTGCAGCATACAGAAGTTTCTGTAACACAGTGGAGACCTCTCCACTGATAGCTGAATCAATGCTTATACCCACAGATATGTTTACATTTGTACTTTACTCTAAAGATCTAATAGTTTAATTGTTTTTCTGGTGGTCTCTTAGGTTCCTCTTCTGGAGGCCCTGCGTGGTTTGATGGTTTTCACATAAATACCTGTCTCATTATCATTAGAATTAGACAGTTTGTCTCTTCCTATGGGACCTCATGGGAAAAGGAGGAACTAACCTTGAAGGATGCTATTTATTATCCCTATTCAAACCCACTGCTAGGAGTCCCAAAGTCTGTGAGTTGATTTGACAGTATGTTACATTCTCTAGTTTTGTCTGAAAAACATGCCAAGAAAAGAAGTCATTTTGAGGTACTTTAAAGATCCTTGGAGACAGAAGCATTTGTGTACAGAAAGAAGACAGTCATGGAAGATCTTAGTATTTGTGGAGTTACTGTTAATAGTATTCTCTGAAGTGATGTGCAAGAATCCAAGTCCTCACTGTGACTTTGATGAGCCTTTTCCTTTTTGGCACACATATCATCAGCTTGGAGATATTAATGTTGCTGGCATTATTTCTGCTTTATTCGCATCTTCTAATCCCACTGATTTCAGTCAACATCCTTTTCAGGGATTTGGGAATGAAGTTATGTAAGTACATAATCAATTTATTGCCATGCTCTCGACATTGCAGTTAAACTAAAGGATGCTTGAAATGTTTTCCTCTACTGACAATACCTCCAGTAAGAACCATCCTAAACAGAATATCTAGATGTATTTTAAATGGCTACATTTTGCCTTAGTTTCCACGTAAAGTAAAAAGGGCCAATTCTCCCTTTGAATTAAATCACATCTTAGTACCTATAAATAGAGAGAATATATATATTCTCTCTATTTATAGAAAGAATATATATATTCTCAAGCAGTTTCCTTCTTGATATAAAACATAAAATATATGGTTGAGAAATAATGCTTCCAATTTCAGCCTATGTTTACCTCTAAAATTACTTCAGTTCCTATCAAGGTATATATGTACTAGTATTGTGCTTTTCATTTCAGATTTTGAGTTGAATAGCAAAGATAAAGCACTAAAACTCATTCCACAAATATATCACACTGAAGGGTTGGAAGTATCATAAGATGAAGCAAACATTTCATTATGTATTTTGTCTTTATTATTTTTTATAGAGTAGTTTTTCAGAATTACCAGCATACCCTGGCCTTAGTTTTTACTCTAAAAGAGATCAATGAAAATCCCCAGATCCTTCCCAATATCACACTCGGCTTCCACATTTTTAACAGTCATTTTAGTCCAGGCTGGACTTACTTTGCATCAATGTTGCTCCCTTTCACTCAGGGAAAATTCATCCCTAACTACAAGTGTGGGTTCCCAAAAACTTTGGCTGCAGTCATTGGGGGACCTGACATCGCTTTTCACATGGCAACTCTATTGTGCATCTACAAAGTTCCTCAGGTAGGTTGTACTGAATATATACATTATCATTTTGCCATACCTGCCCTATTTGCAAAAAGGAGACAACTCTGATTCCTACTTATTATTTCTTTGCTTGGTAGGATCACCATAACAACATGAATAATAATAACTCGGAACAGACAGTAGGTATGTTTGGTCTAGATATTGAACAAAGGTTCGAATCTGAAATATTCACAATGAGACAGGTTCCAAGGAAACGTATTTAGTACTAAGTTAGGAGTGACATTGGTTGATATTTCAGAATAAACAAAATTAGTATTTAATTACATAAACTCAAGGGCAGTCAAAGACTGAAATGAATATTCGTGTTTTCAAAGGCTCACCTAGACCTTTGGAATTGCATATCTTTATCTTTCTGTAGTTGACCTATGGCTCTGCTCCAATTATGGATAAAAAGACTCAATCAATTTTCTTCCAACAAATGTTTCCAGCTGAATCCCACCAACTTAAGGGCCTCTTGAAGCTACTACTGTATTTTAAATGGACCTGGATTGGAATTCTTCTAGTAAAGGATGAGAAAGGAGAAAAACTTGTCCAGGAAGTGCTCCCCTCATTTTCTGAACATGGCATCTGCACTGAATTCATAGCAGAGTTACCAAATGTAACTTTTTACAGTGATTTTATTGATACCATAGATGAAGGACTACATCTGTACCATGTTCTCATGAACAGCACAACTAATGTGATAATCTTATATGGTGAAATTCAATCTATCTCAGTTCTAAGAACTTTCCTCCAGTTTTCAGAAGTGGAGGATATACCAAGGAAGAATAAGATCTGGCTTATAACAGCTCAGACAGATTACACTTCAATGTCGGTTCATAAATCTTGGGGTATCCATTTCCTACATGGTGCTTTATCCTATGCAGTTCATACAAAGGAGGTCCCAGAATTCCAGGAATTTCTTCAGAACTTAAGTCCACATAACAACCAACATGATCATTTTCGGAAAGATTTTTGGGAACAGGCATTTGATTGTTTGTTGGAAATTCAAATATGGAGAAATTTGAGCAGGAATGTACTGGACAGGAGAGGATTGAGACTCTTCCCACATCTGTGTTTGAGACACGCATGAGTGGACAGAGTTACAATATTTACAATGCAGTCCATGTTGTGGCCCATGCTTTGCAATCTCTGTATTTATCCCAATCCAGGTGGGAAAAAGTAGTGAAAGAAGTAAGAAAACCGTTTCACAATCAAGTGTGGTGGCAGGTAATTTTGTAATTAAAATAGTGAAGAACACACCATATCAGTACTTGCTATATCTGTCCGTAAACTCTAGCAAACAATATTCACTAGAGATATTGACATTAAGTCTGAAAGCTGTACAATTCCATTGAAAAAATAACTAAAAATTTTTATGAGGAAAAATAACAATAAACATATGCTATAAAGTGTTTTAATAAGTGTGTACACTTTATTGTAAGTCAGAATGTTTCTGTGCTCAGAATTAACAAAACATGTTCAAACTAATGGAAACTAGTAATCAGTACACACCTGTCAAATGTCTCTAAACTAGCTGGCATAAAGTACAGCTGTTCTAGAAGGATTTTTCTGACATTTACTCAGTTGCCTCTTACAGGAAAAGCTATGATCTGCAGAACATAAAAAACATCAAAGATAACTAATTGTAGAAAGGTATCAGTCAGAAAAAGGATACAAAATAATTGCTAACATACTGGGTTTATCATAGAACACAATGAAGGCAGTCATCAACAAGTGGAGAAAATATGGCACAACAGTTGCATTAGCAAGAGTTAAATGTCCCTCCAAAATTAATAAAAAGAACAGAAGAAAACTAGTCTAAGAGGTTGCGAAGAGACTTACAACAACATTATAGGGGCAGCAGGGATTTCTGGCAAGTATTGATTGTGTCCTATATGTGACAACAGTCTCCTATATTCTTCATATGTCTGGGTTAAGTCAAGGTGGAGAGAATTATGAACAGTTCCAAATATCAGTCACTTTTGCCACAAAGACTTCAGGATTCTGCTAAAAGGTATACCTCCAAATCAGCAAAAGTATGAATTTATCAGAAGAAGAACAAATATTTGAAATGGCCCAGAGAGATTCCATATTGGAATCAAATAAAAAAATATGTGGGCTGACCTAAAGAGGGCAATAAATGGAAGATGTCCTTGCAATATGCTGGACTGCTTAGGCAAGGAAGAGTGGGCATATATGGCCAAGAGAAGTTGTGCCATGCTGATATATTCTGACATGCATAAGACTAAATGCTGCCATGAATTCAAAAGGTGCTTCATCAAACTATTAGTTTAACAGTGTGCACATTTGTAGGTTAAGGTTCCCCTCGCACATATTTGCTAGCCGTTCCCGATTCTAGGGATATTCATCTCCATTTCAAAGGTGAAGAGCCAGCTCCGTCTGAAGATGTCTTCATGGTCATGTGGCCAGCATGACTAAACACCGAAGGCACAGGGAATACTGTTACCTTCCCACCAAAGGTGGTTCCTATTTTTCTATTTGCATTTGTATGTGCTTTTGAACTGCTAGGTTCGCAAAAGCTGGGACAAGTAACAGGAGCTGATTCCATTATGCAGCGCTAGTTATTCAAACTGCTGAACTGTCGACCTTCCTGGTCAACACATTATTGATCAGCAGCATTATTATATATATTATACATGAAGATTTATATAACCACATTATTATACATGTCTATTTTTGTCTCACTAAAAAGGTATCTGTTTCAGTTCAAATGAAAAACAATGATCTAAATTGAACAGTTTATGTATTACATTAAAGGTGGAAAAAATTGAAGTGATTTATCTTTGTCTGAACCTCACATTTTAACAGAGGTGTAAAGCAGCTTGGTTGCTCATGAGGAGACCCAAGTACTGTTGCATGGTAGGGTGAGCTTCCATCGATTGCTTCAGCTCCTGCTGACCTAGAAGTTTGAACACATGAAATTATAAGTAGATAAATAGGTACCATTTTGGTGGGCATGCTAATGGGGTCATATGAGAAGCCTTCATTCAGGCATCACTTGGGCAACAGTCATATCATTGGCTAATCCTTTCAGCTAGGAAGCTCCTTGGTACTTAGATATTTATATCCACCATAAGTAGAATTATGTTTTTTAAAATTATTGTCTAAATTAATTTCGATTGATTTTACTTTCCAAAAGTTAGTAAGCCTTCCATTATATTGTAAATGTTATAGGTAATTTATAGGTAGTCCTTACTTATCAATATTAATTGAGGTCTGAATTTCCATTGTCAAGTGATGCAGTTATAAGTATGATGTTTCTTGAATATGACAAGCCGTCATTACACAAGCGTCCCTTGTATTTATGTGTTGCTCCGCTCCCTCATTTACAGAAACCCCAAAATGTTGACAGAGAAATCAATACCATTTAGGTCAGAACTAAATTTATGAATTCTGGTAACAGAATCCTACAACTCTTGAGTGTGCTTAGCCCTCCCTCATATTTCCTTTGTTTGTTGTGGGTATGACAGAAATGTTTTCTCTAGTTATATTTGTTGGTCCAGGCTCCAGATCTTGTTTGACCTATGGCATTGATAGTGGCTCTCCATCCTGTCCTTCAAGACCATTCCTCTAGAGATGGAGAGAAGTTCATTTCCTTAATCTCTTGCTTAGCTGGACAGGAATTGGAATGTCAGACATTGTAGCTGTGTTTCTTAAGGGAACCATGATTGAATGCATATATCTCCTTTAAGTGAAATGATCCAGAGCCCATCTAGCTTAACATAACTCAATATGACATGATCATTTTCCTCTCTCTTTTCAATATAAGATTACATATTTAAAAATGTAAGACAAGAACAAGATAAAAAAATAACACTGAAAAAGAATGTCCTACTCTCTGTCTCTCTCTCTGTGTGTCTCTCTCTCTGTCTCTCTCTGTCTCTCTCTCTGTCTGTCTCTGTCTCTCTCTCTGTCTCTCTCTCTCTTTGTGTGTGTGTGTGTGTGTGTGGTGTATACATACATAGACATATCTTTTCAATGACATATATTTTTCTCTTATTTAACTTGTTTCTAGTCTTTTAGATTGACTGAAATAATTCCAATCCAACCTTAGAAACCTAGAGCAGGTATAAGGCTCTTTAAGAGTAAAAATAGTATTAAAGTTCTGTAGCCTTATACATCCTTATATTTCTTATATATTTATCAGAAGTATTCTAGTTTAAGTAGTTTTCAGAATTAAACTACAAAGTGTAATGTTTTTTTTGCTTTTTTATATTGCAATTCTATGTTAATTTTATTTCAGTAATCTGATATTTTACTTCTACTCAGTGGTGGGATTCAACCACTTCAGAAGAACCAGTTCTTAACTTTTTGAGCAGTTTGGTGCACTAGGATAGAGAATTGGTTCTTAAATTAGTTGAATCCCACCACTGCCTCTGCTCCAATTTTGGAATGAAAGTTATATTGGCCTACAACTAAAAAAATGTTTATATTTTCTTTCTTTAATGAGGCACCCACATATGAATTATTTGAATATATGAATTACTTTTTCCCTTCGTTTATTCTGTTCCCTCTTTGTTCCTTTTTCTGTGTTGCTGTATTTTAGGTTCATGCTTTTCTAAAAAGGGTCAGATTCAACAACAGTGTTGGTGAAGAGATCTCCTTTGATAAAAATGGAGAATTCATTGGTGGATATGATATTATCAACTGGATCACATTTCCAAACCAGTCCTTTCTTAGGGTCAAAGTTGGATCAATAGATCCTATAGCTTCACCAGACAAGTTCTTCAATATTTCCGTAGATTCCATCATGTGGCCAGTAAGCTTTAATCAGGTTAGGTTTTTGAATCTAGATTTGTCTGTCATCATTTTATACTATAAAGTATGATTATTGATGAAAGTCTCAGAGCATCATCCCTGAATAAAGTTTGTACTAAGAGAAGGAAAACATTATCTCTAACAATGTTTACTTTTCTAACAGTTGGTATTATTTTGGCTCTCTATTAATTACAGACAATATTTTCATGGTTTAGAAGCAAAAGCCAAAGTCTGTTGACTAACCAGCACAGAAATTGTCTTTTCAGACAATGGCTGTTGAAAATGTGGAAGCCCAGTGTGACATTGGGTAGAATCTGAGGGTTTTCATTGATCTGTTTTACAGTAAAAACTAAGGCCAGGATATGCTGGTAATTCTGAAAAAATATTCTGTAAAATCAAAATTAAAAATGCATTAAGAGTTACTTGCTTCTTATTATGGCACTTGCAATCTTGCAATAGAAAACAGTTTTGTTTCAGTACACTACTTTTATTATTCATCTAAGATCCTGGAAAATGCAAAGCAAAATACTAGCACATATATATCCTTCCAGGAACTGGGGTTATTTTTTTTAATATAAAACAAATCCTGGCTTGAAATTGTTAGCATTATTTCTTAATATATGAGAAAAGTCCAGTATCCAACCTCCATTTTTAAATATGGATGAAAATATTAAATTTGTGTACCAGAAATATTAAATGAGAAAATTATCATGGAAAATATGTCCCCTGAAAACACCTCAAGCTTCGTATGATTTAACAGTAATGTCCAGAACTTGATAATGAAATGATGTTGTACATACATAAGTCCATCATGAAATCCCTGAGAAGGATGTTGACTGAAATCAATGGGTTTAGAAAATGTAAAGAATACAGAAATAATGCCAGCAATGTTAATCTCTCCAACCTGATGATGTGTGTGATGAATAGGAGGAAGCTCATCAAAACCACACTGAATACTAGGATTCTTGCACACCACTTGAAGTATTACCATTAACAGTAACTGAATGAATGCTAACATCTTCCATGAGTGCCTTCTTTTTGTGTACAAATGTCTCTGTATGCAACAAGAACTTTGAAGAAGATGAAACTCCCCTGTCTGCTTGAGACATTTTTCAAAGCGAAATAGAGTGTATAACATACTATCAAATCAACTCACAAAGCTTTGGGGCTTCCATCCATGGGATAGAATATCATGGGGACAATAAATAACGTATTTCAAGGATGGTTACTCCTTTTTGCATGGAGACCCATAGGATTTTGAAAAGACAAACAAACTAATTCCATTATGATAGAGACACTGCCATCTATGTAAATATCTTCAAAACATCTGAGGGCCTCCTGAGGCAAGAAAGAATTAACTGCGAGACAATAATAATATCTTAAGACCTAGAAAGCAAAATAGAGATAATTATGGGCATATGTATAGGTATATAGCCTCGATCAGCGACACAACTGAGGACCTAGTGGCCTCATGGTGTAGTGCGGCCAAGGGGGCCTTGGACTGTGTCGCGCCTTTGTGGCCTCTCATGCGGCGACGACTCACCCAGGCTCCTTGGTTTTCCGAGGAGCTGGGGGAGATGAAACGCCACAAGAGACGCCTAGAGAGTAGGTGGAGATCTTCTCGGTCCCAATCTGACCGAACACTAGTAAGAGCTCACTTGAAGACTTACTTAGTGGCGATTAGGGTGGCCAAACGTGAGTATTGT
>JAPKID020005914.1:0-10895 GCA_026931265.2 Tropidonophis doriae | reverse complement strand
GTAACAGAGTCAAACTCCTCCCAAGATGTTATCTCAAGACCTGCCTTGGGGCATCCCTCCGGACCACTTTCGGTGGACGCCAGCTCGCCCCGAATCTGAGCGATTTTATCCTGCATATCCTATTGCTCATGAAACTTGATTACAATTTAGTGTTTCATCTTAGAATCTAGTTAAGTTTCAAAATATTATTCATTAGCTTTACATTCAATCCCCCAAAACATAAATGAAATAGTATCCTCCTGTTGTGAGACACAAGAGGATAGAAGCTACACAAAGACAAACAATGATGGAAAAACATTTACTATATCCACATGACTCAGCTTGGGAGTCTTACCCTTAGCATTATTTCAACTTGTAGATCTCTATGCATTTATTTTTCCCCCTTCCTTAATGCAATAATGACTGTAATTTTGTAACAGGTTATTTATATGGGTGCAGATACTTTTTGAATGAAAGGAAATCAGTGCTTTTGATGCTGCCCCTGCAATAAACCTATTGTGACTCATTAGCACAATATTAATGAGGCTGGCTTTCAAAGCAGGTGTTTTTAAGTGCAATCAAAGCAGTTTTATTAGTCTACAAATTGTCGTGACGTGACCAAGAAGGCAGATGGGTTCATGCTCGGATAACCTTTGCCTACATGCCTGATTTGGTTGATTAAGCAGCAATTGATAATGACCTTCAATCTAGCAAATTATCTAAAGGTAACGCAACATGAAATTCATTGTAATGGCATAATACCCGATAGAACTGTCTTCTCCTTGGTTTAGGGAACCACGTGACGATTTTCAGATTAAACAGGAACAGCAAAACATTTAATGTGAAACATAAACGTGGCAATTTGCTTAGGAGGAGATTGCATGGTGGAAACTACATTAAGATCAATATTTTCATCGTGGGATTTCACAAGCGTTCTGCAAAAGTATAGACAAATGTGAGGAATCTATACAAAACAAAATTCTTGAATGAATTTGCACTATCTGGAATGATAAATGCAAATATTATCTACTGCTGTACGATGATGGCCTGCTTTGGCTCAAATATGAATTACAGTATATTTGCATCACAATGGTAATAATAATCTACATAATTATTTCTACATATCCATAGGGGTGAACAGCGCAGAATATCCATACATTTGTATGTAGTTGAGACTATGTAAAAGTGTATTTATGCTGCTTGTTAACTAACACTTGGATTCAAATTATAGAGAAAATAATTAACTTAGGTTGATGAAAGAAAAAAAAACAAATGTAACATGCAGAATGTTCAAGCTAATTCAGAAAAGCTGATGAGACAAAAAAAAAGTAGCGATGTAGTTGGCTAGGCAGCGGGTTGAGAGGGAGAAAAAACACATAAAAATAGGATTGTAGTAAGTAATTATGAATTATACATGTTTCACAAAATTATGTTTTACATATTTGTTTAATAAACATACAGACCACCCAAAAGTCTGGACAACTTACAATTATGAAAAATAGCCACAAAAGAAATAGAATTCACAAGCAACTTAAAGACAGACATATAAATCAAATAGGGGACCAACCAGTAGCCTGCTCCAAGCCTGAGAAGACAGCTAGGTGTTCAATAGTTTCCTGAACATCATTAGGGTGGGATCTATTTGCTTAAAACATTGTCCAGTTCAAAGGTTCATGGGAACCCATAGTGGTTTGAACATAAGTTCATTAAACTCCTCCAGAAGGGAAATCTGAAAAGGGTTGGGACATATTTGCTAAGCTGGGTTGAGAATAATAAAATTACAGGTTGGATGACAGCTTAGAATTTGGCCTTGAGCCAAATTCATCTCAAGAAAATGCCTGATCATTTAAATCTGAAAAGAAAATACCTTAGCCTGGCCTAGATCGTAAACAATTTGTTCGTGTTATCTTCATTCCTGTGCAACTTGGACAATTTTCCCCTTACACTGACAGTGAAACGCACAGCTGAGTCATTTTAATTGCACAGCTGGGGACTTTTCCTGATTTTATATATACTGTATATACTTCTGGAGAACAAAAAAATCCCACTCAGTTGAAATAGAACGGGTTATTATGATTTGTCTGAAAGAGCATGGGTGATCTAGAGGTGGAAAGAACAGAGGAAGCCAATAGAGACACAACAAGCATCGGTTTCATATGTTCCAACAGCCTCTTTCCTTAGGTTCCAGAATGTGCTCTCCAACTATTCTGGATTCCTCTCAGTACATCAGAAAAAACTACAGGAACGATAGTCTAGAACAGGTGGAATGCTTCAGATGGCTTTCTCTGCTTCAAAGGGCCTTCTCAGTCCACTGTGGTCTTTTTACCAGCCCTGTGGTCCTTTTTACCAGCCTTCCTGTCTGATATAATCTGGCCACTGGCATAACCTGCTAAGGGCCACATTGCATTGTCCCAGTTATGAGCTGAGTTGAAGTAAGTAGGAGATTGGATTGGACTATCTACTGTTCTGCTTACTCATACAGTATATTCCCTTGTAAGGAAAGGTGGAAGGAAAGAGAAGGAGGTGACCACAAGATGGACTCAGTTACAGTGGTGAGAGATGCACTATTGAAAGAGGCTGGTTAGGGCTAGGTCATCATGGAGAAAAATCTATGTCAGTGATCGCTAACCTTTTCTGGACTGAGTGCCCAAAGCTCATGTGTGAATGTGCATGCATGCCCCTGAAACCCCAAAATGCAATGTGAGCATGCACCCTGCTCCTATGCATGCATGTGCCCCCCGATGCTTCCATGCATGTGTGCATGCCCCTACATGCACCCCACCTCCGTGCATGCATGGCAGAGATCCAAAGACCAGCTGTCCAGCAGGAGGCACAAGTGCATGCGCAGCGGAGGTGAACCGGAGCAACAGCTGGTGCACCATCAGAGAAGGTGCTGCGTTCCACCTCTGGCATGCGTGCCATAGGTTCGCCATCACGGATCTATTAAAATGACTCAATGGTATATAATTAATCCTTTTTTTGCATTATTTCTCTCCCTCTTTCCTTCTGTCCTCTGTGTAAAAGGCTGCCAGGGAAGGGACAGATCACTCTGATCAGAGATCCAAATTAATCCCTTGCAGAGGATCTAATGGGTCGAGGGATGCAAGAAGATTGAAGGTCCAAGTTACTTTGAGATCCAGCTTGCCTGCCTCTGCTGTAAATGCAGGTGAGAACAATTTTTCCTCTGATGTTTAGTTCTCTGATTTTCAAATCGGGAGATCTTCCCACTGCCTATGAATAGAACAGCCTGGAGAGAAATGAAGGGGGAATTTATAAAGAATGACTGGAATGCTGCCATTTTCTCACCTTTCATTAGGAGGCTATCTGCTTACTAGTGATGACAGCCATTTGAAGATTCCCAGCATGGTTACAATTCATTTGTGGAACACCATGTAGTTTCCTGTACATCTGAAAACAATTTTAGATGACCTTAGGAATAGCTGCCAATAATGTTAGAGTAATTCCTTACTCTTTATCAACAAAACATGCCATAATACAACTATATAAGCATTTTTATGCATTAGAACAAATGTTGGACCTACATTTTGACATTGCCACTTGTATATGCAGATCATAAACAGCCAGGAAAAAAATTAAGCTAGCAGACAGAAAGAATGTTGGGTTATTTATAAAAAGCTTAAATATCTGTTTGTTTGAGGCATTGGGCTACGAGTCCAAAAATATGTATAAACCAGCATAAATATATACGAACTTTTCCATAAAATGTTTTCAGTGATCATTTAAATCTAATTATGTGTTTTATTCCAATTCAAGATCTTGGTTTCCAGTTAACCTCATCAAATAACTCAATGGTTTTTCTTTTTTACTTTCACTGGATTTCATATATTACTGGATGTAAAAAGTGCATGTGAAAATACTATAATCAACACTACAATTCAAGAGAAAAAGTCCTGGGGTATCTTATGTGAAAGATGACATTTTAAAAATTAAAAAGAAAAAAGAAAGTGTTTTTCAGTTAGGATATCTTCAGATGGTTCATGCAGTCTTAAGATCGTTATGATTTCAGATGGCTAAATTAACTTCCTTGATTAGAGAAAAGACAATGTTTACATTTATGGCTGCTGGAAACGACTTTTGGACTTTTTGCATGAATCAGAAAAAAGACACTGATGGTTTTGAGGATTTAGGGAAAAAATAGGTAATTGAAAAAAGTGAGCTTTTTGTAATTATAGACTAACAGATAGCCTTACTTATAATTGTTGGAAAGGAAATAGGAACTTGCTTCTTTCTATTATTTTTTCATCTCTTCTTTTCGCACTTTTTTATTTTCTCTCTTTTTTTTAAATTCTGTATTACTTTGTGTTCGTTTTTATTTTCTCATACATATACGCATACATATACTGTATATATTGTTCAGGTTTGACAAAACCAGCAATTTAATTCAAAGTAGATTGAACAGGAAGCATGCCTTCATGAACTCAGATTAAATTCTGATTAAGCTTCACTTCCAACAGCCTAAATATAGCTATGCTAATTGACCACCTAAGAAACCTGATCCTGCTAGGTTCCTGAATAGTATAGATTTTTCTTACATGGCAGCAGTACAATTCAAGTAAAAATCTATGGAAGAAAACTTAAGTCTTTGTAAGAATATTTGTAAGTGCCGTGGTTGTGCAGTGGTTAGAAAGCAGTATTGCATGCTAATTCAGCTCATTGCCAGGAGTCTGATCCTGACCAGCTCAAGATTGAGCCTTCCATCATTCAGAGGTCAGTAAAATGAGGACCCAGATTGTTGGGGGCAATATTCTGACTCTGTAAACTGCTTACAATACAGAATGTGATAAAGCACTATGAAGCAATGTATAAGTCTAAGTGCTGTTGCTATTGTAAAACATGCTGGAGATTGTGATGATGATGGTCAAAAGAGATTCAAAAGAGGTAGTGGGACATTCTCTGGTTGTCCCTCTGCTATCCCATCTTTCCAGACACTCAACCTCCAGGCAGCAGTAATCATCTAAGGCAGGGGTTTCAAACTCAAGGCCTGGGGCTGGATCTGGCCTGTGGGATACTTAGATCTGGCCCATGGGTCTGCCCTGGAAACAGTGAAAGACTGGCCCACAGTACCTCTGCCAATGAAAACATGTGGGAGAGCTACATGTGGTCCTCCTGAGCTCCATTTTTGCTGGCAGAGGGTTGCAGAAGACCGTTACAGCTGAAAATGGACCTTGGGAGCCCATTTTCTCTGGCAGAGCACTCAAGCCACCACAGACACCTCTGACACAGGTGACTAGGCTGGCCACACCCACCCTAGCCATGCCCACTCCAGCCCCCTGGGGTCAAACACAACCCTGATGCGGGCCTCAATGAAATTGAGTTTGACACCCCTGATCTAAGGGAATCTGTAGGAAGCATTAAGTTAAGTTTGTTTTATGGACCTTCTTATGATGGTAGCCACAGGAATGTCAGGCCTGCAAGACATCTTTTCTTTTTGGGACTTTAGGCCTGCCACACTTTCTGTTATTCTACTATGCATTATTCTATTGTGGGAAAATGGGAGGGGGGATTATATGGAGTTGGGTGATATGTATCCATAACAAAATTCTTTCTAGAAAGCTAAGGTCATCCTTTGTCTCTGCACCTGGCCGGAACTGGATGGGGTGAAGCTGCTAGAGTGGCAGTGGAAGATTGGACCATGTGATGGATTTGTGGGTGTGGGGGCAGGATCTTGAACTTGGGTGGGAAAACCTGGAAGCTTTCAGATTTGTATTTTCCCAGATGTGCCAACATGGCTCTCTTAATAAATTGGAACTTTGAGGAATCCTTTGCCTCGGACTCTGATTTATTTTTGGATGCTATTTGGAACCCTGACAGAAAGGCACAAGATACACTGGAGAGCCATTCATTTTAGAAAGGACTACCTGACCTAGGCTAAAAATATTTGGATGCTCCCTCAACAAAAACTGATACTTTCCTGTCTGGTGACATCTAACGGTTATCTGGATTTTTGTTATCCAGGTCTCGTAATTCTATCTAAGAGGAAAGAAATTGACTTTTCAAACAATGGATCAAGAAGAGAGGGGTCAAAGCTTGACCCACATGTTAATCAGAGTCCACTATTTAAACGGGCTGCTTCTTTTTGTCTAATGTTCAGATGGTTCCATACCAAATATCTGACAGTGATATGATGGGGATCCTTTTTACTAATAAGCCAAGGCTAGTCTCGTACTTTGGGAATGTCAGTGAAATTATCCAATCCATCACAGCTTTCTTTTGTGCAGTCCTAGGAAATGGAGAAATAATTGAGTTGAACTGAAGTGGTTGGGTTGATATAGACTATGTTCAATGGTGCAATCAGAATGCAAATTGGTTATAAACTTTGTTACATAGATAATATTTCAAGAGTTATCTATGATTGAGTTTCAATAATGTAATATTTACGCCAGATGGTACAGATGAATGAACTGTCATATTTAAACTGCAGCTGAAAACAACAAACCCAAGCCACAAACAAATTAAACTAAAGGCTTTAGATTTTAAACGTCAATTCTATGAGTTTTGATTTGAAATGTAAACAAGATTCTGAAATATTCAAGGAAGCAAAATATATTTTTTAATATAAATATCATCCCAAAACCTGAAACCAACATAATAAGAGATCAGCCTTCCTAACCTGATGCCCTCCAGAGATTTGGGGATTATAAATCCCACAATTTCCCAGCGGTATGTTTGGCACATAAACCATGCTTTTGGGAGGGAAATATCATAAAACTATCTTAATCCCCTTACAGAATTGCAGGCCATCCTAACTGTGTTTATTCAAGATTAAGTTCTACAATGTTTTCTCATTGGTAACTATGCCTAGCCCATGGGGGGGGGAGCTGATTAATTTCATTTTATTTGTTAGAAACAACTCCCCAAAAGCTAGGTTAATTATTGACTGCTAATTAGAGATTTCTATATTATAGCACTCATATTTAAGTAAAATACTGTTTAGGACTGTCCACTAGTGGATTACTAGCCAAGATAGAAAAGGAAAGGTCAGGTTTTGAGTTGCCTTTAAAATTAGCCAAAAAGTATGAGGCATTATTGCTGATGCACACTGGATAGAGTGTGAGGAAACTAAAGAATAACAAAAAGAAGTCCATATGTGTTTCATGATGGTGCGGTGGTTAGAATACAGTACTGAAGGGCTAACTCAATGCTCACTCCAGGAGTTCAATTCTGAGCACCTCAAGGTTGACTCAGCCTTCCATCCTCCCGAGGTTGGTAAAATGAGGACCCAGATTGTTTGAGGTAATATGTTTGACTTTCTAAACAGCTTAGAGAGAGTTATAAAGCACTGTGAAGCAGTATTTAAGTGTAAGTACTTTCAGTTTTGTCATCATTTTAAGTTGCAGAATGTGCTTAGCTACATAGAAATCCCAGAACTTCTTCTTATTCTCTTGTGAAACCTATACCCAGGGCAAGAAGCCACAATCTGGATGAAGCATAGCAAAATTAACTGGCTCTATTTTTCCTTTTTCAGCTTAATTGTAAGTATATATTGAGAGATCAGATGGATTAGAAGAAGATGAGCATGATTTCAAAACAGTAGATAGAACAATCAGTAACTTGCACTATACTATATACACTATACATGAATGACTCTTGATAGCTGAAAATACAATGATCTCCAAGTCTGAGTAATGAAAGTTAGGAAGCACTGTGAAAAGAAAGGGACTATGATCAAACTAATGACAACAGGTCCAGCAATCAATGTAGAATTGATCACAAATATATTTATTTATTTTTTATTTATTAAATTTATACCCTGCACCTTCTCCTAAAAAAGGATCTAGGGCGGTGCACAGGCAATATTAAAAACCATACATAAATACAAAAATATATTATTAAAACCTATTAAATTACACCCTGTGCTAAAACACTTATAAAACCCTATATTTATAATTTATACAAATAAAAGTCAGAAGCGGGGGGTTATGCTAGGCCGGCTTGTTGGAATAAGTGCATTTTGAGGCGCTGGCGGAAAAGGCGGAGGTCCAAGGTGGTGCGTAGGT
Source organism: Tropidonophis doriae (assembly GCA_026931265.2). Taxonomy (NCBI): domain Eukaryota; kingdom Metazoa; phylum Chordata; class Lepidosauria; order Squamata; family Natricidae; genus Tropidonophis; species Tropidonophis doriae. The sequence continues at coordinate 2,898 of JAPKID020005914.1, read as the reverse complement.
TGTTCCAGAGGGCTGGGCCTGCCACAGAGAAGGCCCTTCCCATGGGGGTCACAAACCGGCATTGCCCGGCTGACGGTAAATTCAAATTTCAAATTTATTAGATTTATACCCCGCTCCCATCTCCCCAAAGGGACTCGGGGCGGCGTACAGGGAAAAATATGAAACACAAATACATTAAACAGACCCTTTAAAAATTCAATTAAACAATGACAACCCCTGTACTAAAACCCTTAATTAAAAAATATCCCCAATTAAAATTTAAAAACTAAGGGACTGGGGCGAGGTGAGATCAGGCCAGGCTGGCCTGAATGAAAAGATGGGTTTTCAATCTCTGGCGGAACAGGCGAAGGTCGGTGGTAGTGCATATATCAGGGGAAAGGTTGTTCCAGAGGGTGGGGCCTTTCACTGCTGCTACATGTGAGGATTATTGTTCGCCCATGGAGGAGGATTTTAATGCTGACCATCCTTTCCTATTTTTTATGCGTCATAATCCAACAAACACCATACTTTTCCTTGGTAGATTTGCTTCTCCATAAAGAGTATCGTAAGTCAAAAAAACAACTTCCAATTACCTAGTAAATACATGTGTCTCTGCTTGCTTGGGAGAATTGCTATAAACAAGTTGGGTTCCTCCAGATATTTTCCGTCTTTGATTTTCTTGAATTCCTACTCCTGTTAATAGATTTTGTGTAACACTTTGCTCTAAAGCAGGGCAGTCAAACTTGCAGCCCATGGGCTGTATGAGTCATTCACTGGCCATGCCCACACCTGATTTAGTGAGGGCAGAAAAAGTCATGATATGTCATGTGATGACACCATGACGATGCGAATTTGACACCCCTGCTCTAAAGGGTAGCCATCTCTAATTTAGGATATTCAGCTGTGTTTGACTATGGTTCCTTTAATTTCCAGCTAGCTAGGAATTCTGGGAATTGTAGTTTGAGCTGTTTGGAAAGCCAGCAGGCAAGGGGCAGCTACTGTACATTGTATTTGTAAAATGAATAACACATGAATTACTAGAATAAAAATGGTTTTCATCCAATATAATATATCTTTGATCCTTTGACCTTGAAAATGATAGTATAGAATCCAGAAAGTGACACTTGTCTTAGTAAGTGCCTTACAAGGAATTATGGTACCACTTTTCTTATCTTTCAGTAAATGCAGAATTGTTCACGTACGAATCACCAGTGACCTTAATCTACTATTTTTTTGATATTTTATGTCCACATTCTCTGTCCTCAGTAAATCTGAAGAACTTATTGTTGTCCATCCTTCAGGCATTGCTTTTATTGAAGACAGGCATGAAATAAAGATGTTCTAATGACATTTTGAAGGGGTTGAAAGACTAGCTGTGAATATGAACAAACACAAGTAGGAGTTCCTGTTCAGATTACATCTTGGTGGTAAAGGAGGCAGTGTCAACATCTCTCCATCTTTATTGAGTGTATATTTTGCCATCCTAGTCATATTCAATTTTAATACTTTCTTTCCAGGATAGAATTATCTTTAATGAATTCAAGGAAATAATTTTAATACAAGGTTCCAGTGCTCTGATTAATAGATAAATCCTGCACAATTGCTTTGAGATGTATGGGAATATGGCACTTGGGGAAGTGACTAAGCATGAATTAAGGTTTCACAACATATAGACTTATCTGCCCTGTATACCTTTCCATCTGATGATACATACAGTCAATTCAGCTTGCCTTAGGACAGTGTTTCTCAACCTTGGCTCACCTGAGGATTAGTGGACTTCAACTCCCAGAATTCCCCCAGCCAGCTTTGCTCAAGGTTGAGAAACACTGCCTTAGGACATCATGGTTTGTCATTTTTGTGATGTCATGACTAGCCATGGATGTCCCTGCTGAGCTTATATTAACAAGTGTAAACAGTGCTAGAATGAATACATAACACATTTTTGGTGGATATAAATAAGAATGCAATAGAGAAATATGAATCCTAACTTAGAACTCAAATGTATGGATCATTTAATCAAGAAATTCTATTGAATGCAATTCAAATGATAGTTACCTTATATGGTTCTTACTTTGATGCAGATTTTCATGTATTCGGAATTGAAATAAAAGCATTTGATTATTGCTGTCAAATTTATTATTAGCTAGTGTGGTGAGAGAACACTCTTATTAAGTTCAGTTATCACTGAAATTGATTAAATTCACACTCTTTGAACCATCATTTATTAACTCTTTTGCAATAGGATGAGATTGCACAATACACTAAGCCAAAACTAAACAAATCACTTAACATGCATGAAAATGACAAATATGTTAAAAGATGCATTTATTATAGCATATGTAAATCTAATTCTAAACAAAAGCAGCGATTTTATCTTGCATAATTGTAAAATGAGAGCCAATTAAACAGAGATAATGATAAGTCCTCAGTATAAAATTGTAGATTGGAGAAAAGGGACAGAGTGATGCAGCCTAATCCACCAGAGGAGACTCACCATCCCTCTCAGACCACATAGCATGTAGACGGTGGCACAGGCTCTTCTGAACTGTGGGCAGCAGAGGGCAAGTTGGCTATTCCTGCCAGCTTAATATCACCTGAAATTTGATAAGATCCCATTCTATTCCCTCATCTAAGTCACTTATGAAGATGTTGAATTGTATTGTGCATAAGATGGACTACTTCCTTCCTTCCACGTAGATGTAGTATCATTAAGCACTACTCATTTAGTATGGTTTGTACTGGCCCTAAGAAGGACTCTTGTGGTATGTTGCTGGTTATTTCCCTCATGTAGACAGTACCATTCAGGACTACTTGTTGAGTATGGTTTGTGTTCTGGCCCCCCTTTCTCTGACTAATACAAGACTGGCTGCCTGCCACTAACTCTCTTGGCTGCTTGCCTGAATGACTCTTAACAGATAC
>JAPKID020005913.1:0-10895 GCA_026931265.2 Tropidonophis doriae | reverse complement strand
CTATACCATTTCAGACAAATGGCTATCCAACATCTTCTTGAAGACTTGCAGTGTTGGGGCATTCACAACCTCTGGAGTACCCCATGATCAGAGTACCCCATGACTCTGCAACTGTCATAAACATGAGTCAGTTGTCCAGCATCCAAATATAAATCATGTGACTATGGGGATGCTGCAATGGTCGTATGTGTGAAAAATGGTCATAAGTCACTTTTTTCAGTGCCATTGTAACTTCGAATGGTCACTAAATGAACTATTGTAAGTCAAGGACTACCTTTATATCAGAGTTTGTTGCTCTTTGGTTCAAATTTAATATACTAAAAGTTACTACATTCTATCTGTTCTTCAAATAAATATTATATTTTAATTTGAAGGCTGTAATTCTTAAATAGCCTAACTCAGGGCCAACATAATACAGAATTACTTACGAATCCTAGCGATGAGGTTTTAGATAAAATAAATCATCTGATCATCTATTTTAGCTACATTTTTGTATTTACATATTTTTGTATTTTAATTAGATTTCATAACAATGATAAGTATGTATCACTTTCAGAAATATTTATTTGCTTGTTTGTTTATTAAATTTATGTGCCATCCATCTCATAGAGACCATTCTGAGGATCTTACATACATTAAAACTAGTACATATTAAAATAATAAAACAATAAAAACAAAAATAAAAAGCATTAACAGATGAGTAAGAATGGAACATGAACTAATGGAGAGAGGTGGGATCTTTCCAGGGGTGAAATTTGACTGGTTCATACCAGTTCAGACCGGTTTGGGAGAACCGGTAGCAGACATTGGGCCTGGATCGCCGAACTGGTAGGGATCACTGGCTAGCCATGCCCCTGAACCAGTCCTCTGGTTGCTGCTCTCCCGCCCCGCCCAGTTTCTGCTTTCCACCATCCCAGCTTGCTTCCCCTATTTCCTTCCATGCTTGCCTGCCTTCCCTGCAGCCATCCCGGTTTCTCCATGGCCAGCTTGCGAAGTCAAGAAAACAGAAGGCCACATGGAAGGCAGGCAAGCATGTCGGGGCTGGCTGGCCAGCCATCTCTCTCTCTCTCTCTCTCCCCCCCCTCTCTCCCCCCCCTCTCTCAATACTGAATGAGAAATCCTTTCCGCCAACCCCTGCAAACAGGAAAGAAGCCACACACACACACACACAGACAAACCGGGGAACACCCTGAGGTTGGGAGGGACACTTTCCTGCATCAACTCTGTGCCTTCTCCTGATGGCTCGGTGCCCTCCTAAATCCTTTCTTCTTTCCTCTTCCCCTCCTTCTGTTTCCCATGCCAAAAGTAAACGATTAGTGAAGCCAAGAGTTCCTCAATGGGGAGTTGAAGGGGGTAAATAGTGGGGTGCTGTCTCTTCAAACTGTTGAGGGAGATGAGGCTGAATCCTCTAAGCTCCAAAGGTAACGTCCCTTGGTTCTTAGCAGTTCCTTGCAAGCAGGCTGCCTTCATCTTCCTCACGTGAAGATAGGGAGAGGGCGGTGGGGTTGGAGAGGGTCGCATACCACTTTTAAAAGAAACATGCACCCTAACACTCGCCACTGCGGTGGTGGCAGGAACAGCTCCAGAGCCTCTAGGTGCCAGAGGATCAATGCTGGCTGTGGAGGGGAAGGGAGAGCTGTGGGAAGAGCCCAGGAAACAGTAGCTCCTCCTCCTTCTGCGCTTCAGGTTGGGAAGGTTCCTGAGCACTGAGCATGGCACACTACAGGCAAAGTGGGTGCCTGTGCTGGGCCAGGGTGTGCCCAGCGCATGCCAAAGGTCCTGCACAGCTGCTGCCACCGCCTGGATGCTAGAGGCTCCCTAGGAGCAGCAGCCAAGGGCACTCAATGGCAGCTGGAGTGAGTGAGAAGGGAGAGCCAAGCGCTTTGTTTCTATCTTTCCCCTCCTTTGTCATCTCCCAGACTGGGTGGCTGAGGTGGAAGGGTGGGCAATCTTCAGGGTTAGGTGGTGTTGGGTCTGGCTTGGCGAGGGGGGTCAGGCTGGTCAGGTGCTGATCATCAGAACATTTAAAAACTTTTTAAAGCATTTTTACTAGTTAAAAATACTTTAAAAAGTAAAAAAAATGTTGCCCACGCCCACCCAGTCACATGACCGACCACCATCAAGTCATGCCCACCAATCCACACCCAGAGAACTGGTTGTAAAAAAAATTTAGATTTCAAGACTGGAACTTTCCTAATCAAATAAACATCTTCAGAATAGGTCCCCAGGCCAATGATCAGAGTCATTACCATACATGAAAGAGTGGGTGTAGATCTCATCTTAAGAGCTACGATGTTCCAAAGGAGAAAAAGCATGGCAGAAAAAAATGCTCTTCTGTTGAACCCCATCAGCCAAATATTCTTCATTGATGGTGTTCACAGCATGCCATAACGTTCTTCAGATAACCTGAGACCATGCCATGAAGAGTTTTAAAGGTGCTAATCAACATCTTAGGTTTAGGTTTAGGTTTATTTGATTTCTAGGCCGCACCCATCTCCCCGAAGGGACTCGGGGCGGTGTACAGTGGAAAATTAAAACAAATACAAGCACACAACAATAAAATACAAATTAAAATTAAATTAAATAATTATCCCTGCATCCAAACCCAATGTTTAAAAATTAAAATTTACAATTAAAATTCACGATTTAAAATTTACAATTCCCAAGCAATTTATAAACCAATAAAACAAATATAATCCAGGCAACGATAGTAGATTAAGCCAGGCCGGCCTGAATAAACAGGTAGGTCTTAAGCTGTTGACGGAACATATTGCTTTATGCAATATGCGATGGCTAGTCCAGATCTTTGGCAGTACCTGATCTTTTGAGGCCAGAGGACATATTTGGAACATTGCAGAAAGGTCACTTAACACTTTCACAAAACGTTTATTCATTTACGAGAAGGAAAACTGAAAACTAAATTGGCCGTTACCATTCTAGCTTCCTTAAGGTGCTCTCTATTAGTTCATCTTATCTTTGTGTAGGAGATGACCTGGCTGACCTGAGACACATGTCAAGCACATCATCAGCCATGAGTCCCTTCATACCCACAAAAGATCTAAGTCCAACCCTACTTGAATTCAGCTGACTCTTATCTACCTCCTATTTGCTTTCATAGAATAGAATAATACAATTGGAAGGGACCTTGGAGGTCTTCTAGTCCAACCCCTCGCTTAGGCAAGAAACCCTACACCGCTTCAGACAAATGGTTAGCCAACATCTCCTTAAAAACTTCCAGTGTTCAAACATTCACAACTTCTGGAGGCAAATTGTTCTAATTGTCAGGAAATTTCTCCTCAGTTGTAAGTTGCTTCTCTCCTTGATTAGTTTCCACCCATTGCTTCTCCTCCTGCCCTCAGGTGCTTTGGAGAATAGCTTGGCTCCCTCTTGTTTGTGGCATCCCCTGAGATATTGGAATGCTGCTATCATATCTCCCTATTCCTTCTTTTCAGTAAACTAGACATACCCAGTTCCTGTAACCGTTCTTCATATGTTTTTGCCTACAGTCCCATAATCATCTTTGTTGCTCTTCTCTGAACACTTTCTAGAGTCTCCACACCTTTTTACATCATGGTGACCAAAACTGGATGCAGTAGTCCAAGTGTGGCCTTACCAAGGCATTGTAAAGTGGTATTAACACTTCACATGATCTTGATTCTATTCCTCTGTTTATGCAGCCTAGAACTGTGTTGGCTTTTTGGCAGCTGCTAATAATTTTGATCATTCAGCTACGTGTAGAGAGTCAGTTAGCATGCAATAAACCTATATTCATTTGAACTGCTTTGGCTCCCGTGCTTGACATTTTGTGTGTTTATGGAATGGTATGTGGATTACGGGACAAAGAGCCACAATAGACAATAGACAAGCTGAGGCCCACAGAAAAAAATGGGGGACATGTCAGAAGAGACATACCCTAGTTTCTTGGATCGTAAACGGAAGAACTGTTCTTGTAACATTGTCTTAATGTATTTATTTTGTTTACTTTTATTTATTATATTTATGTGCCACCTATCTCATTTAGACTTTATAGTAAAGTTAGAAGTGGCACCAGTTCCCATCGGTTCAGACCAGTTTGGCACCCAAACCAGTTCTATTGTCAGTGGCGCCATCTTGATTTTGCTTCTGCGCATGCGCAGAACAATTACCATTGCAGATATATATATTTTCCCCTTTTCTAATGTTTTGTGCATGCACAGACTTTAAAAGTGTAAATGTGCACAGGCGAAATTGTTTGCACATCGAACTGGCAGTAATGCCGGTAGCAACCCACCTCTGGCTGGTACCTGTGGATGTGGTTCTTATCCGGACTACCCTATAAGGTTGATAGGATGTGTTTCTGGGATTTTCCAAGGAAAAGAGAGGGTTTTATCTCTGTTTTTAATAAACATGCCTATGGGAACTCTGCAAGGCCAGAAGCATTCTTGCGAATAGCTTGAGGCTGTTATTTTGCTGTGCAGCATGCCCGTTTATCTTTTGTTTTTCATTAAAAGAATCTGAGAGCGATAATGAAATCAAGTGGGGACTGAATTTGACAGGTACTAAAGTTTATATTGCTGGGGACTGGGTAGCTTCCAGAATACTGGCACTCAAGATCCAGTCTAACATTTATGCATTATCTGCCAGTGTCAAACCACATTTTCATATAGGATGTTTTGCACTCCATCTAGAAACTCCAGGATCTACATCTCTGTGCATGAAAAGGATCCATTCTATCAAAACAAGATGATCCTGTTTTTCCAATGTTGCTTTCAGAATAATGCTACAGTACAAGATGTTGGGGTAAAGCACAGTTAGGCTGGAATGTGAGAGTGTTACTAGCAAAAAAAAAAGATGTTTCAATTCCCCCGCATTTCAAAATAGCAAGGGTTAATCCAAGTTTAATTGCCTTGATACTTTTATGTACCATTTATATCTGTGCCTCAACTTTACTTCATACTCTATATTTACACCAAAGCAAACATTGCATCTTCCGAGTTTTTCCCATTCTTGGTTTAACCCTAGTACCATGATGGCGAACCTATGGCACACATGCCCAAAGTGGCACATGAAGCCATGTTGCCTGGCATGCATGATCTTGTCTGTTTGTATTCTGGGTTTCTGGCATGCATGCGTACGCAGTGATCAACTGTTCTTCATGTACGTGGCAGTCCCAAAAATCAGTGTGCACTGACCAGCTGATTTTTGGGTGTGCATGTGCCCCAGAATCTGGAAGTTCAGCTTTTCCCAAGCGTAATCCCTTTGCGTGTGCTGCAATGCCAAAAACCGGTGCATGCGTGCCAGCCAGCTGATCGTTGGGCATGCATGCATGCTAGAACCTGGAAGTTTATCATTTCTGGCGTGCAGCCCTGACAAGCGCATGCACAGACATTTCTGTGGCACTCGATGGCAGAAAGGTTCATCTCACTGCCATAGTATATTAATCTACACTTTGCCATTATATTTGAATCAGGAAACTACGGCTTAATTTGGATTTTTTATTTGTTTATTATATACCATCCACCTCCCTCATAAAGGGACTCTTGAGAAAAAAATTCAATGGGGAATTGATAAATATAAGATATAGACAAATAGAAACAGCTGGAATATCTAGGAATGTAGTAAGATGGTATACGATGTTATTTGGTAACTGTACCTATAGGGGGTGGGTTACTCCCAGTTGTATCTGTGTAGTTTTGCTTTGTCTTGTCAATGTCAATGTTCTTTTTTTCTGTTATTAATTTATAATAAAAAAAATAAAAAGAAAAAAGAAAGTAAGTTTTTCTGGCTTCCATTTTAAAAAGGGCTTATAGATCTAGCCTTAGGAGCACGCGAAGACCCTAGCACTCTGTGAATGCTTTTTCATTTTTTTAAAATTAGAATTTATCAATACAATAAAAGTACACAAAATGAAATGAAGATTAAGAAAGAGAAACAAATACGGATAAGAAAAAGAAAAGAAAGGAAGAGAGAAAGAAAATATCAAATTATGTCTTTCCTTTTTATTGAGTAATTTCCATCTTATTCTTTCCTTTTCCTCTTTGACCCTTTTAAAATACCAAATCCATAAATCATCAATTCAGTCTTCTCTTCTTTCAACAAAAACTCCATAAAAGGCTTCCAGTCTTTTTAAAAAGTCTTTGCCATTTTTTTCTCTCTCTGACCAAATTGGTCAACCTTGCCATTTCCACAAGCTTCATTAATTTTATAATCTGGTCTTTTACTGTGGGTACTTCATTATTCTTCCATTTTTGTGCGTACAATAATCTTGCTGCAGTTATTATGTACAATATTAATTTCCCATACTTTTTTTCAATTTCACTGTCTATAAACCGCAATAAGAATAGTTCATTGTAGTATTAATCTGCAGTTTCTTTTGTATCCCAAATGTGCTTTTTCAAGTGGGAACTGGACTTCATTTTCCTTTGAAGTCATTTTTCTTTGAAGGCGTTTCACTTCTCATCCAAAAAGCAAAACATCTTCAAGGAAAAAACAAGAAAGTCCAGGAGCCTCTTGAAATAGCACTTTTGGGACAACCATGACCTGGATGGCTGAGAATCCCCATAGACATTTATCTTTTGTATCATATGTATTTGCACCCTCTTTTAAAAAACCTTTTCACATATCCACCATGCATGGTAGAAATATCCCTCTTCCTTTTCATACTCCTTGAACTTTCTTGTTGTATGCAAAACTTGTTGTATGCTCTTCAAATGCTTTAGATGTTAACTTTGGACAGTCTTAGCCAACGTGGCTAGTGGAAATAATATGTCTATTTGCCAAAAGAACCCTATAAGAGCAAACTGCGGACTAGGAGTTCCATTGCTTTTTCCCTTAAAATAAGGACAACGAGAAGAATTCTGAAGAGGGAGAAGTTTAGTTTAGTTTAGTTTAGTTTAGTTTAGTTTAGTTTAGTTTAGTTTAGTTTAGTTTAGTTTAGACTTATTAACTGCCCCCTCTCCTCGAAGGGACTCAGGGCGGTACACAGGAAAATTTAAAAACGTATACATATAACAACAATAAATAATTAAAAACTATATTAAACACTAACGCCCTGTGCTAAGATATACCCCTTTAAAACTATGCCCATAAAAACCCAATTAAATAATTTCTCTACTAAAACTAAGGCTAGGTACAGTAGGTTAGGCCAGGCCGGCCTGCTGTAAAAGATAGGTCTTTAATTGCTGGCGGAAGGAGTGGAGGTTCATAGTAGATCTAATAGATCTAAGTTCAGGGAGTAGGTCGTTCCAGAGGGTAGGGCCCAACACAGAGAAGGCCCTTCCCCTGGGCGTTGCCCACTGGCATTGCCTAGTGGATGGCACCAGGAGAAGTCCCTCTCTGTGGGAGCGAATCGGCCGAAGGGATGTGTGGGGTAGGATACGGTCCCGCAGATAACTAGAACAGAAGCATCCCTGCAGTTAGAAAGCATTTTAATCTCCCATCCCCACAGGGGAAAAGGTATTAGGGAATCCTATGTAGGAAGTGTGTTGAGATATATTTGATTATGTGTGGAAAGTTCATTCTCTTGTTTTCTTATGACCCAGGGTGGTGCAGTAGTTAGACTGCAGTACTGCAGACTACGTCTGCTGACTGCTGATTGCCAGCAGTTTGGCAGTTTGAATCTCACCAGCCTCAAGGTTGACTCAGCCTTCCATCTTTTTTCAGGTTGGTAAAATGAGGACCCAGATTGTTGGGGGCAATATTGTTGACTTGTAAACTGCTTAGAGAGGGCTGTACAAACACTGTAAGGTGGTATATAAGCCTAAGTACTATTGTTATCTTTGTTGTCAAAGAACAAATCTTGTAGCTACTATGCAGTAATTCTTCTCCTTTTCCAGGGAGTTAAAATTCAGATTTCTGTTTGCTGCCTAATCTATTCCTTGAATCTAGATACTTATTATTTTTTAATATCATTTTTATTCAGCATTTTTAAACGTTAAAATCACAATTACACTTTTACAGCTTTCCGCTATCGGTATTCTTTTTCTAATTTCTTCTTTTCCATTCTATGGCCTATTGTTTCATACATACACCTCCTTATTTCATGATTATTATTTTTAGAATATGTACAACATATATACAACATTTACATCTCTCTTGATTTCTGAATATATACCATCTCCTTTTGTTATATTTTCTATATGCTCATTATGCATTAATTTTACATCTCTTTTTGAGCCAATTATACCACCTATTCCATATCTTATAATATTCTGTTTCCTCTCTATACCTTAGTTCCATCGTTAATTTATCTATTTCTGTGTATTCTAGCGCCTTTTTTATGATCTCTGCGTTTGAGGGAATGGTTTTTTGTTTCCAGTTTTGGGGAAATGAGATTCTGGCTTAATTATATGAAGCATAATATATTGAATGTAAAACAATACTACCAGTACCATCGGTATTTGCACACACACAAAAACAGGAAGAAGATAGACCCCCTACCTGAAAAGGTGATACTGCTGCATCAGGAAAACACTGTTTGGCAGTGCTCATCTTGGAAAAGGGGCTGGGTTTTACAGATTGGAAGGTATCTGGAATCCCAGTAGAGGAATTCAGTACTAAAGGCATTCCCCTTCAATGGTTATACAGCCTGTCTTTAAAAGGAAGCCCATAGTAGGGATGGGAGACTCATCCCATCCAGTCAACTGTTGCCACCCCCTGCAATAGGACCTCTGGTTTGATTCTGGTATTGTGTTTTGGACTTGCAGAAACCATACAGAGCTATCACAACACAACCTAGGGCAAGCCTGGGTCTGCAGTGTTCAACATTTTCATGTTTCTAATTTACAGCTCTGTTTGGAACCCCGAGCTCTTCTTCTCCTCAATTGTTTCACACTTTTCTTTTCTGTTAGCCAAACACAAAAACACTATTAGTTATGCTAGGGGTGCTATGGTGCAATTAATTTCCTTGTCAGAAACTCTCTAAACCACACAGCTGACAGTCCAGTTTGCAGCTCCTCCCTGCTATTTCTGAAGTAGCAACATGTCAGTTGAGTTAGTATTGATTGTTCTCTCTTCCCACACATCTCCTAAGTCTTGTTTATCCATACAATCCTACTGACAACTGTCAATTGGAACTTTTATGGCTGTCTTGTTTCTGGAATCCATCCCTCTCAAGGGATTTTTTTTTTACTTACATATTGAATTCAGGTCCATGGTTTTGTATCTAAAGTAATTAAAATATCAAAAGTTTTGAGAATTGGCTTAGATTTGTCCTCCTGAGATTCTCTGATAGTGCTCAACACAGGGTCAACATGGAGCAAGATAAATTTTCTTGAAACAAGTTGTCTTTAGAAGACTTCATTGTGAACTTGGATGTTCACACATCTTCCTTGTCTTCTTTACCTGCTGGAATATTGATGGAATATTCATAGAGAACAGAATGTGATATGTTTTGTTGCATTTTACACAACCAGTGAGGTAGATCTACAACTCCCATAACTCCAGAAAATGTAGACCTGGAATTAATATATGCTTGGGTTTTGTTATTTGCAGGGAATGCCCCCCCTCCCCAAGGAGAAAGCTAAATAACCAAGTTGATGAGTTTTGAGATATGTTTTTTTTTAAAAAGAAGAAGTGATGTTTCCATTAGGATCTTAAATTACTCACTGAAAAGCTGAAGAAACAAAATGTTTAAATATGTAATCCAATATTGTGGAGAATCAGGAAATTGTTTCATCAAGGAGCAACATTTGAATGGGATAGAACAGCACTTGGCTATTTTTACTTTTCACATTTGGACACAAAGACCAGGAAACAAACGGGTGGAGTAGAAGACTTCTTCTTAACTTGGACAGCCCTTGTCCCTTGGATGGCTTTCCAGATGTCCTAAACTATAATTCCACTATCCACTCTGTCTCTAACCATTCTGGTTTGAACTGTTAGGAGCTGTTAGGGATGTATAATAGGTTACATTCAAGAAAATAGTGAGAGAGGAGAAGCAGAGGCAGTGCCTGAGGGCGGAGTCAAGGGAGGAATCAGCCTGGAGTTGTTAGGTTTCCACAAGTCCCGCCACTCTAGGAAATAGTCATATAAGAGGAGATGAGGTAGTGCCTGAGGGCGGAGCCAAGGGAGGAATCAGTCTGGAATTTTTAGGTACCCAGAAGCCCAGCTGCCCCTTGAATTACATTAACTCTTATCTAGTACCAGCTTAGTGCTGACCCTTACGTGACGAGATTCTTGTGTATCACCCTTTATCGCCCTTCTCCCAAAGGACATACAACATAAGAAACACATAATACAAAAGTTAAAAAAGATTAAATAGAGAATCCAATAAGCAATAAATTAACAATTTACATATTCGATTTAAAATAAATTAAAATCATCAATTAAAATTAATAAGTTATTTTGTTCAGGCCAGGCCGGCTTGCTGAAAAAGACAGCTTTTTAGGGCGCGCCAGAAGGGTCGGAAGTCAGGAATTATGTGAAGCTCATTCCATGTATAGGCATGAGCAAGACATCTTCTTAAGATTAGAAATTTGACTAAATAAATAAAATAAATAAAATTAACTGGAACTTAACATGTGGTCCTGATTCTTGATCAGTAGCAATAAAGCATGATTCTTATACTTTCTTACAAAGCTCCTGAAGGCATCTGATTGCCTAAAATGGGGAAACATCCTGGCCTAAATAGGATTAGGGGTTTGATCAATTTAGAATACTTTTTGTAGTCTTTTGTATTTACTGTTTAGATGTGAGAGCCAATTTGGTTTAATGATCAAGGCACTAGGCTGGAAACTGGGAGAATGTCAGCGTTTAATTTTTAGTCCTGTCCTGGGCATGATCCAGTTGGATGACCTTGGGCTAGTCACTCTCTCTCTCTCTCTCAGGAAACAAGCCATGACAAAACATTTCTGAAATCTTGCTTTAAAATCTTCATGTTCAGTCAGTTGCCAGGGGTCAGGAAGACTGTCTCACAG
>JAPKID020005912.1:0-10896 GCA_026931265.2 Tropidonophis doriae | reverse complement strand
CTGCTTTCTCCCTGTTGCTTGTCACCTTCTTGCCACTTTCTCCCAGCAGTGGACCAATTGGTTCTTTAACTTTTTTCTTATGGAAGTGACTTCCAGTTTGGCTGTAAAACCATTTTTCGCCCTCCTCTGCCTTCAGGGAAGCCTCCTGAAGGCTCCGGATGGCGAAAAACAGCCCTATGAGCAAACCGGAAGTCCGTTCCCGAACTTCCGGTTTGCTAATAGGGCTGGTTGTTCACCCTCCAGAGGGCCTCCAAGAGGAGCAGGGGGCAGAAAGCCTGAGGAGGGTGAAAAAAGAGAGCCAAAAGCCGAGGTGGGTGGGGAGCGCTGGTCCTGTGCGCATGTGCACAGAGGGGGGAAGCATGTGCATGTGTGGCATGTCTGTGCACGACCCCCTGTGCTCCCCCCGCTTTTGGCACACCAGCCAAAAAAGGTTCGCCATCAATGACCTAGGATGTCATGATGTATTGGTATAGCACATGGATGGATCCAAGCAGTGTGACATTTTGTAACGGATAGCTGGAAATTGATTGATTTGTGATTTTGTCAATGCCAGTGCTTAAGTGGTGCTCCAGATGGTTTGGGGTTGCATCTAAGGCTCCTATTGCTATTGGTGGTATCTTTTCTTTCTTCTGCTATAGTCATTGTACTTCTATTTGCAGATCTTTAGATTTTGCTATTTCCTCCAGTCCTTTCTCTTCTCTTCTGCTGTCTCAAAGCATTGCCACATTCACTATCCAAACTTTTGTCTTTCATACTGACAATTGTTAAGTCTGGAGTGTTGTGTGTCAGGTTATTATTTATTTAAATGAATTGTCTGCCCAATTCCAGTGGTCTCTAGGCAGTGTACAAAACTAGGGAAAACATAAAAGCAGCTAAAAATATTGAATCACTCAGACAAGACAAAAATAATTTAATGTGGAGAAAAAACAAAAGGTAAAGAAATAATAAACATCAACCCAGGCCTGGGACCAAAACCAGATTTTCAAAGCTTTCTAGAACCCCAGGAAAATGGACCCTGTCCCTTATTTGAAGGGGGGGGATGCTGTTCTGGAAGGTGGGGGCGCAACAGAGAAAACATGTTTCTGAGAACCCACAAGATGGCAGTGCTGAATGGAGGGGGCCTGACATGCACCCATTCTGCTGGCTTATGCTAGGAGGGCAGAAAGAGCTGGAGAAAAGCAGGTAAGCCACTCTCAGGAGCCCTGGCCAAACTGGAAATTGGAAAAGCTCACCAATCAGGGATTCAATGGTAGAAACTTCGCCCAGGTCATCCAAAAGCTCGTGTATAGGATCATTGTGCTCTGGGGCAATTGCATCTTGATGATCCAGGAGCAGCTGATTTAGGTAGAAGAGAGAAAGCTTCTTTATATGGTTTTTCAAATCTTTTGGAAAAAAGGACATTTTTGCACAGCACATGCAACCCGGCTGTTGGCAGAGCTTAAAGGCTTCAATGCTATCAGCACACAGCACTAAAATCAATATGCAAGACTTACGGTGTGTGTATTGATGATTTCTCCAATGGAAATATAAATCACTGGTTTTGTGAGTGTCACTAAGTCAGAATATTCATCAACATTAAACTTCTCTTGCAGTTCTGGAACCTCACAAGCAGCCTGGAAAAAGCGCCTTTAAAGGAAAACAAAGTCAGTTCAATCTCATCCCAGCACTGTATTGTTATGGCTCAAGAGAGGCCTCTCTGCAAGGCGGGTTTTATCTCTTGTGCTGAGAGAGTGGAAAATCTGGTATGCTTTCCAGTGCTTCTGGCGTGTCTTTTTTGAGGACCTATTCTGTCTGTTGAGACATTAGAAGAGATTCTAATTCTAATTCTATTCTATTCTCTTTGCGCCTAAGAGTTGCCACTGGGATAATGGCTTCTCGGTGCACATGGGTTTTTTTCATCTACAAGGAGAGTCTAGCCAGATATTTCCTTTCTTGGCCCCAGGTCAGGGACTGAAGATACAATGTTGCTCTGCTAATTAAACAAGCATCACCCAAAGTTGGATAGTCTTGCTAAGTTGATAAATAAATTAGCTAAAATATTTTTTTCTTATTCTTATTTTCTTGTAAATCTTTTTAGATTTAGAATTATTTAGCAAATTTTTAATGGGCACTTCCTTTAACAACAACTTGACTTTTTCTTTTGCTATGGAAAACTCTGGCTGAGCTTCCACTTTAAATACAGAAAAGAGTCCAGAAAAGCTGAGATGCTTTTTCATCTGTGCCTTCCAAGATCAGCTGTCCAAACAAGTTGCTCTCTGCTGAGAATGGAGCTCCCTGTTTGCCCATCAACACCAGGGACCTCAGAAGCACTGAAGCAGGCTCCAAGGTAGGTTTAACTTTGCAAATGCTTGTAAATTACCTAAAACTCATTCGCAACTACCAAGAGTTGTGACTGCCAGTGATCATTTATGCTCAGATTTCGTATTTCATCAATTCAATTTGTTTTTAAAATGGTTTATCTTCAAAGAGTGGTTGAGCTTCTGGGGCATTTCTTTTTATGAGTTCTAAATTATTGGGTGGCCTCTGAACACTTGTGCCATGAGGGTCCAAATGCGGCCTCTGGTCCCACAGTCCTAAATTAATCCATGGAGATAGCATTCATATATATTCCCTCTTCACTCAACTGTTGCACTCTGGTTTCTGGGGAAGCAGACACGTTGTCATTCCAGCCAGAAACCCCTTCAAGTTGGAATCCAATTCAGCTCTGAAAATGCCCTCTCAGTTGGCAAGCAGACTCAAGGGCCAGGATCCTAAGATCTATTTTGCAAGAAGAAATCCCAAATGCAGTTTGTAGGGTAGCACATTTAGTCTTACCCAGAGGAGACTGGCGGCGCTGCTGCACACTAAAGTGCATACAGAATGTGGACGGTATGCACATTTATTAATGTAAGTCACTTGCAGTATCTGACAGCCAACTTATAAATTCAGGCAGCTAACAACAACCAGGCCACCTTAAATGTATCTACAACAAAAACCAGAACTTCACCCAAGACTGAACTCCCATTGTGTTCCCATCAGGTGCCTCAATTCCTACATAGTTCCTTCAGTGAGTGCCATGACTGATGTTGGCAGTGTTTCTAGATTTCACAGACAAAATCTGATCTTGATTGGGGCCCCTTGTTTGTTTCCAACGGTATCAAGCTCTTGTGTCTTTGACTAAGAGCTGGGCACTTAGAAATTGTAGAACAACAGACAACTGCATGCATGCATTACTCGTTTCAAGATCTTATTAAATCTTCTTAGGCAACCAAGTTACCAGTTTAATATTACTACACTACAAAGATTAACATTTTATGAAACAAGGGACATAAATTTAATAAAGACGGAAGAAAAATATGTGATCTGTTAAATTGAACATTCCTCAATTGTACAAAATATCTACAAAACTCTGGGAAACAATGAAAAATGAAGCAATGTTTATGTGCATTATTCTCTTTTAAATTAAGCATTGTAAAATATTTAATAACATTAAATATTTAATAAATAAAACAGATTTTATTTTGGTCCTGCTGATAATCAACGCTGCAGTTCACATACCAAGAACAGCTTGGGGTATTTGTAGTGTCTGAGAACAGACAACTGGGGAGAATGGATGAAGAATGGAGATTCTCCTGCTCCAAGTCTTAGGGCATCCCTGAGCATAATCCACTTCCCTGAACAACTCACCCATTGCTTAGAATTCCCTACCTGAATTTCTGATAGGACTGAGAAAGGAATTCGTTGATGAGGGCAAGGTGTGCATTGTCTCCCATAAACATCTTATTGGAGGCTGCGTGTTGCAACATTTTTGCAATGGAGCCCAAGTTCCGCCGTTGGTCTGTGGTCAACTGTCCTCCAGCTGAGAGGTCAATGATGTCAAAGGCATCTGGGGCCACAATGGCCGGGTTCATGTAGCGATAGTACAGAAGGTTGCCCACAATCTGGAAACAGAGAGAAGATGGCAGGTAGATTCCTTGCAGCCCTGGAATTTTCCAGAAGAGCCTTTCCTACTTCTGTTCCCCTTACTAGGTTGCTTAATTGCACAGATAGGCAAGGGAGGCACCAGATCTTAGAAGAAAAAGAAAATTACAAACACTTGTGGCAGACAGTCAACCGCACATTTAAAGGTAACACAGTGGCTCAGTGGCTAAGATGCTGAGTTTGTCAATCAGAAAGGTTGGCAGTTTGGCAGTTTGAATCCCTAGCACCGTGTAACTGAGTGAGCTCCTGTTACTTGTCCCAGCTTCTGCTGACCTAGCAGTTCAAAAGCATGTAAAAATGCAAGTAGAAAAATAGGAACCAGCTTTGGTGGGAAGGTCACAATGTTCTATGCACCTTCAGTGTTTAGTCATGCTGGCCACATGACCACGGAGACGACTTCGGACAGCGCTGGCTCTTTGGCTTTGAAATGGAGATGAGCACCGCCCCCTAGAGTCAGGAACGACTAGCACAGATATGTGAGGGAACCTTTCACTTAGACACAACTTGGGAAATCTTTTTTCAGTTGCAGAGAAAGCAAAAGCAGGAACATGATCCCACTGCAACTGCAACTAAGCTCTACTCAGTCACAGCTTCATCTAAATATTGTGGAGCCCTTGGCACTCTCTGAACTGGGTTGTTTCCTTGCAGACCTTTCATTACCGAACTAGGTACCATCATCTGGTAGCCTTCCCTGTCAAGACTAACAGTCAAGAAGCAAATAATGCCCCAATTAAGGAATGACCAACACAAACAAGCTAATAGTAAGCAACAGCCCAAGGAAGACCCCCAAGACCATTTCCAGCAATACTGACAGGGCAAGCCTCTAATATGTAACACGAGAGCAAACCCCATTCTTTGCTAGTCCTGATGAAAGTACTTAGTTTGGTAATGAAACATCTGCAGGAAAACAACCCAGCTCAGGGAGGACCAAGGAGTGCACAGTTCAACTCTAGGCTACAAATATTCTCTTCTAGCCATTCCAATATTCTTTAGCCTTCATATCTTGGACATTCAGTGAATAACATTAGGGAAAGTTTCCAGATGTACCTATGTATTCTTCCTGATATATTTCACTCTTTTTCCTAAGGTTAGCTAGAAGTGAGGCAATGGCACAGAGCTCCTTAGAAAAGTTTGGGAGGCATGTAGAAATTTTAATCCTTATTAAACCAACACATCCAAAAATGTGCCAGGGTTAATTCAGGAGTGCAGCTGTCCTCTTTGTTGTGGCTTCTCCCCTTAATTTCTCAAGACTGAGGCAGCCAGAGCAAAAGGCCTAATTTCCCTGGGCAGTTTTCTCTGCTCACCTTCAGGGCTTTAGATGATGATGGTCTGACAAGGAACATTTGAGCTAAAGGAAGGAAGCATTTTGCTTGCTCTCCAGGGGCCCAGGCCCTTCTCCAGCAAGGGCAACAATAAGGGCCTGCCTGCTGAGCAGGGAGGAGGGCCAGGCTCCAGGGAAGCCCAGTCATTTCTGAATCAGAACCGTGCAGCTGCTTCCTAAAGGGCGCCTTGGCTCTCACACACAGCCCAGCACTGTCTGCCACACTACATCTCAGCTGCCGGTGGAACAGACTGGCCACTAGGAAGCTACTCCGTGGGGAGATCGCCTTCTGACCTGCATGTCAGAATCTCAAAAAAAGTTAATTCACCTGCAGAGAAAGCCTAGATTCGATGCCTCAGTGTGGGAAAGCAGAGAGCTAGAAAAGAGAAGAAAACAGCATTCAGTCTTTCATAGGAAGAGGCACAGAATCTTCTATCTTTCAAGAGACGCTGCCAGGTATGAACTGCCACACAATCCCACCACAGCTTGCTCCAATTGAGGGCCTGCAAGGCTGGCCCCTTTCCTGTAGCGGAGAGCATTTGAGGAGGAAGAGGCCACCCAGTGGCTGTTTTATCAGCGTCTTACCTGACACTCTCTCTCTTTTAAGAAAAGAAGGAAGAGCTGGCCTAAGCTTTGGCCAACAGCCTATTCAGAGGAGAAGCCCAGCAGGAGGAGGCAGGCAGAAGCAGAAGCTGCAGAACGCCCCACTACCACCACCACCACCATGGTCAATCCAAGGGGACGCACACACCTGCCCCGCCCCGCTCATCTGGCTCCTCACCTTCAGAAGCTCATCCTCGCTGGCATCCGGAAACTTCTCATGCAGCGAATCCTTCAAGACTTTGGCAATGAAGCGCATCCCATAACTGCATAAGAGATGGGGGGAGGGGGGATAGGGTATTGGTGTTAAGGAGATGAAACCCAGAAAACTTTGCCATAGGAGCAATTTCTGGAACTCACGGGATTTTCTCCACAGAGCTGATGATAGCTAGCAAGAATTTGTCTGTGACGGTTCGCATGTTCTTGATGGAGGTGTCCAGGCGTGTCTTCACTTCTTCGTGGCTCAGTGCTTGCTCAGGTGTCACGTCATATGGCAGTTTACTGTTAAAAAAGGAGGGGAAGGGCCATGGGCCAGCGTATTTGGAAGGCTGGTTCTGCCTTTCCTCTGGCGGGCGCTGCCCTTTCCTGCCTCCAGAAATGGCACCCTGTGGCTGCTGCTCAAGCTATGTTAAGACTTCTGTTAGATTTCAGGCAGAGAAGAACATCAAATGTGTCAGAATTTATTGACTTCAGACATTTTTTTTAAAGAAAAGCTTAGAGTTTCAAAAGTATTCAAAATATATTCTCAGAAAAAACAGTTTTGTACATACTGACTGCAACACACCTTTTCTCTTCTATGAAAAAATGGTTAATTATGTCATATAGAGTAACTTTATCTTAAAATAAATATGACACAAAAAATACTTCAAAATGGGAACCACTGTTAGATTTCATTAGCCTTCTTAAAATAGAATAGTATGGACGGATTTTATTGTTCTCTGACTCATACTTTGCTGACTATGGTTTCTGATCAGTAGTGACTTTGAAGTTTTAAAGATATAATAAATTCAGTTATGTACAACTAACTATTATATACTAGGATACTAATTTCTATGATATTTGTAAACTTGTTTATCCATTTGTATCCTACTCTTTTATCATAGAAAGATTTCTACACCTTTCCTGTTTTCATACTTTCTCTAAAATGTCTAGTAAAAACAAAGATAAATGCACGCCTTTGCATTTTTCACCACAATAATCTTCCCCCTCATAAAGCTCTCCTTCCCCAGGGAACAGCAGCACTCCCCAGCAAGAGTTCCACACCTGGCTTCTCCAGTCTGGGATTCCATCTGGTTGACCCACGACTTGTAGATGTCCACTGGATCTGTCTTGATATTGAGGGACTTGTCCTCCATGATCTCCTTGACCACTGGGGCCAGGATCTGCCTCAAGGCATTCTGCCCACGAGCACCACGGTTGAAGCTCACCACCATCTTTATGACTGTGGGGTTTCCGGTCACGATCTCATGTAGCTGATCCACCTTTGATCTGGAAAAGGGCAAGAGCATCTTTGTTGGACCTCAGAAGCTTTCTAAAGTCACCCCAGAAGATGTGAGCCTCGTGCCAGCTGCTTCCCTTATTTGTTTGAACTTTTGGGATGTGTTAGCCTTTGACCCCAACTTGTCTTAATGTTTCCATAAACTGATTGCAGGGTTATATCCTCTTGGTGTTGCTAACAGATCCACTCTGTGTTTATGGTTGATAAGATACCAGAACTCTTTTTACCACCTCCTTTGTTCCACGCTATTGTTTCCTGAATAATTGCAGCTCACACCATCTGCATATTGTGCTGCCATTTCAGGTTGGGACTCAAATGGACTGAGGAGCCCATTTAAATTGGCTTTCCTTGTGACTCCTGGGGTCAGGAGGGGAGGGGGAGGTTTTCTGAAACAGCATTAGACCATAGATTCTGCACATTTTTCACACAACTCCCTTTTTTACATGTTGGAATCATCATTTTAGCTGTTTTCTGTCCACTGCAGGATGAAGGATTCTTCTGCATGTTTCCAACCAATGCAGTCCTGAGCTTTCTTTTGCCAATTGGGCCACCATACTTGCTCACCATCTTGTTTTACGTCCCTTTTGTGGATGCTAGAGGTCTCTCCAAAGCAGGGACATTTTAACTTACTGAGTGGGGGACAGCAGTGAACGGTACCAAAAATTCAGAAAAAGGCCTTTTATATTTTATATTCTAATATTTCAAACATCCACAAAATGTTAGAGTATAAAACATAAAAGGCTTTGTTCTGGATTTTTGGTACCATTTACTGCTATCTCCCATTTAGTAAGTTAAAACCTGCTTGGAGAGACCACTAGGAAACCTCAGGAGTGTAAGCTAGACTGGCGAGTCAACAAAAGTATATAGATAGTTCTCCGTTTACGACCGTCATGGAGCTTGCCCATTACTGTTGAAAGTCAAGGTCTAATCATCTCCCTATCTCTGCTCTCCCAATGCCTTCATTAAACGAATGCATACGTCATTAAAAGACAGCATGAGGTGACTCAGGGTTGGGGAGATGGTGGGAAGCCTAGTCCAGGCACAGGCCCACCCACAAGGGCCTTCCCAAGACCTTCCCCAAACTCTAACACATCCCACACTCTGCTTCCTGCCCTTACAGGGAACCTTCTGGATTGGCTCTTCTCGCTATGCTTTGCTCCCCCAGAGAAAGCATTGTGAGGAAAGAAAAACTGGCAAAATGTCTTCTTCTGGATTGTGCCATGTGGCCCAGCAATGGAGGGCCATTTCCTGCCCAACTTGAGGTAAATGAGCAAGCATCGAACAGGGAGGAGTATGTGGAACATGGAAGGGTAGCAAAACAGGGCCAGTGCCTGTGGGGAGCCAGCGAGGTAGAATGAGGGTGAAATAGGTGAATGGGTTTCCTGCAGCATCTCAGCAAAGGACCACAGGGACCCTGCAGGTTTTGTAACTTTGAAACAATTTCCACGTAGCTTTTGGGGAAGTGCTGTAAATTTGAGCAGTCATTAAATGGCCTGAGGTACCTCAGGGATTTTCTGTATCACTTTCATACTGTTACCATGAAAAAAAGGGGAGATGTTGTCCATGTAGCCTGACTCAATAGAAGTCTCTACCTTCCACACCAGAGAGAAGCCCCCTTAAAGAACAAGGCACTCTGCCCCTGATGAATTTGGGGTCCTACATGAATATAACTTTCTGGGCTGAATCTTGCTCTTTTGAGGTAGAGGTCTGCTCAACTTCTTTATACTAGTAGAAAGTCTATGCTCAGAGATATTTCTCGCATCAATTTAATTATTCAAATTGTGAGAATTCCATAATCAGGATTTAGCAATTTAAATCACCTGCCATCAAGCTGGAACTATACAATGATCTAAAACCTATAAGCTGATTATGCTCTGCAGTTATACAAGAGCTTAATGCTTTAAGATAGCTATGGAGCAATGCTCTCTCTCACACTCACACCATTCTAAAAAATTGTTGTAAGAGGAGTACTATCATCACACTTTAAGAAACGTCACCCTCAAAAGATGTGGAAGACCAAAGATAATCTCTAAATTGGGGACCAAGACAAGAAGCAGAGAAAAGTTAGTCCTTGTTAGCACAGGAGCTTTGCCTTCTGGACCAACAATTTAGCCTATAGGAATGATGGCCTCAAACTGAGTCAGAGGGCAGTTCCAGCCCAGTGGCCTAGACAAGGAAATACAGCAGCTCTTTCCACATCTGACTATCACTGAGTACTTCATGCCACAGTAAAAATAGACGTAGTGCTAAATTAAAACCTCAAATACACCTACTTGATCTCTTCCTGGAGTGCAGTCTTAAAGAGGCGCAGCAGTAGGTATTCTTCTCTTTGATTGGATGCATAGTTGTAGAGTGTGAAAATCACAGAATCCATGAACTTGGTAGATTTGTTCTGTGGCATTTGGAAAATCAATTTCGCCAGGTAGGTTGGGTTTGTCTGCAGGAAAACAGAAAGAAGACATGGGTGAGATGCGTTGGGAAGGAAGCAGCTCAATGGACTCCAAGGGGCCTCCTTTGTCTTACCTGTAGCAAATAGAAGAGATGCTGATAGGCTTCCAACTTTTCTCTCTTCTCCTTGCTCAGAGCCTTCAAGCCCCCCCTTTGCTTGTTCAGCATCATCATGTCAGATAACTGTTCTTTGTTCTTTTTAGTGAGCTTCTTACTGTGAGACACAACTTCCTGTAGAAGATCAGAGGATGGAACAATTCAAGACCTGACTGCTCTTTGAGATTGGATATTGCTTAACTGTGGAAAGTTCAGTATGCAAAATTCCTCCAAAGTTTAGGACACTCAAACACTAAGAATATGGATCTAAGGAGGCAGGAGAGAAAATTCTATCCTTAAGCACTTCAAGACACTTTTTAAAAAATATACTAACTGTCAACAAATAAAGTCCGTCTTCGTTATATTTGTGTAAAAAAATGGCAATCTTACATGTTCTTCTGATCATTCTTTGAGAGTATGTGTGGAGTACCTGCAATGTGATCTTATTTTTCACCAGCAATCCGATTTTGATATCCATGAGGTTGAGGTCATTCTCCAGCTGCTGATTGGAGCGAATCAGCGTCACAACCTCCTCACGCAACTTCATCCAGTCTAATTCCTCTTGAAAATCTTGATCACTTTGATCCAGCAAGTGAACAAACTTTCGGACTACAGCCATGGGGGGTTCTTTAGCACTTACTGTAGAATGAAAACAGTGAAAAACGGTCCATCTGATATCTTGTTGGTGGAAAAGGCAAACCTTTATATATCATGTTTCTGCAGATCCAGCATCATTGCATAGCAGGCTGTGGACAGTTTACAGTTTACAGCTTACATTTTATTACATTTATATCCCGCCCCCTCTCCACAAGGTCTTCCAAGGACAGCCGCGAATCCAGGAGTCACGCAAGTTGCGTGCCCTCTCCACAGGGGACAAAACCTCATCCCCTATGGCGAGAGATGGAATTATCTGGCTAAACCGGGAGGACGGAAACCACAGCCACTCTGTCTTGGCAGGGTTGAGCCTGAGTTT
>JAPKID020005911.1:0-10896 GCA_026931265.2 Tropidonophis doriae | reverse complement strand
CTTGGGAATATAACATATTTTACTTTCTCTTGGGGCATCTTCCCAAAGGGGAGAGTGGAGAGGGGAGGCATACATGCTGGGCTGTCCTTAAGGGTAATCTAAAATTATGAGAGGAACTCTAGGAAGAACTATGAGAATGGGGGTAATGGAACTAAAATGGACTTAAGCAGTTCTGGCTGATGAAGAGCTATGGTTTTAATAAAGAATAAGGTAGAGTGGCAAATTGACTTGGTTTGAGCTGAAGGCCTATTAAGTGTGGCCTCAAGTCCACAAAGCAGAAGAGTGCATCCCTAGAGTATTAACTGCCAAAGACAAAAGAGGAGGGAACAGCTCAGGACCTATCTAGCAAATGCAAATGTCACTGATGGTGGTTAAAGATAGGTGGAAAATCAATAGTTTTATCAGGAAAACATGTTACATAATAACGTTCAGGAAAGAAAGGGAAAAAAATCATTCATTCTGCAGTTTAGATGACCCTTGAAACAGAAAAAGGAGAGTTTGGCACCTTCAGCTGTAAATATCATGCCTGTTCTGATAAGGAATGTGGCTAGCAAATTAAAAGCAAATACTGAATATACACTTCTTGTGGTTATTTAGTAAATATGAAAAATTCTGCAATTTTGCACTTAGTTTCTTTCAGAAGTACAATTGTTCTAATGCAGAAAAAAAACTGTATATTTTTAAATCCTTTTTTTCCATACACCTTATAGTTTTTACAAGTAATGCTTGTAAAGAGGCATAATGGTAACAATGAAGCCATATGTTACAATATAATCAAGGAAATGTCATTATTACAGGAAGATCTTATTTTATGACTATAATTGAGTCCAAAATTTCTATTGTTAAACAAGGCAGTTATTAAGTCAGTTTTGTCTCATTTTACTATCTTTTTTGCCAGTTGCGTTGGCTCAGTAGTTAAGACATTGGCCTTGGCAGCTGGAAAGCCAGTGGTCCCTGTTCAAGACCCAAGCGCTGAGTAATGGAGTGAACTCCTTTCTTCATCTTAGGTCCCATGAATCTAGCTGTTTGAAAGCATGAAAATGCAAGTAGATAAATAGGCAGCACTTCAGTAGGAAGAAAATAGCACTCCATGACTGATGCTGACCACATGACCATGGGAATGTCTTTGGACAGGGCTAGCTCAATGGCCCTTGAAATGGAGATGAGCACCGTCTCTATAGTTAGCAACAACTAGCGGATTAAAATCCACAGGCAGCCCTTTCTTTACAGTTGCAAATCACTGTAGTTGTTAAATAAATCACATGGTCATTATGTGAATGCAGCTTCTGTCATTGACTTTACTTGTTGGAAGCTATCTGGGAAGGTACAAATGGGGATCACATGATCCTGGGACAGTGCAACTATTATAAATGTCAGTTATCAAATGCCTAAATTTTGATCATGTGAGCCTGCAGAAGCTGCAACACTTGTGTGAAAAACAGTCATAAGTCACTTTTTCAGTGCCATTGTAACTTTGAAAGATCACTAAATGAATGGTTTTAAGTCACGGACTACTTATATTACATCTTTGTGCCAAATCTCTAACACAACCATGTAAACTATTGGATTTGCACAATTATCACATATACTTCTCCACCTGCCTTTCTTTTTGCCACTCCCACTGATGCCTATGATTTTCTGCTCTGATTCAGACAACACAACTTCTAGAGAGCTGAATGTGATCTCCAAAAATGACCCATCCCTGGGTCAGAGGTTTTCTTAGACCCTATGACAGTAATTTAAGAAGTTAATCTTCCTAAAATCCTTGTTGAGATAAATTATATATATCTGGAAGAAACAATACTACAACAAATACTTTATGTTCATAAAAATCAGGAACAGTATGAAAAAAATGGTACTGTTTTTCGTGGTACTCCTGAATGCTATAATGGAGAATACTTCCAGATATTGCTTCAACAACCCTCTTAAAGAATGCAAATTACCAGTTGTCTGCAAGGAATATAAATCCATTTCCCACTATCCTGTCAGAGCTGAAGAAGCTTCTTGGATGAGAAGCAAACTGTCTTCAAAGAAAAAACAAGTAAGTCCAGTTGCCTCCTGAAAAAGCACCTTTGGGACAATCATGACCTGGATGACTGAGAATCTCTATAGAGTTCCAGATATTAAAAAGTTACATATGATGCCTTACCATCCTTGTTAACAGAGGTAACCTTTGCTGGATAAAAACGACAATCAGACCAGCAAGCTAACACCTGATCATTTATGTGAAATTCCTAGAAAAACAGGAAGCATTTATCATTCTAAATTGTATAAAATAAATATGCTACTGCATTGTAATTTTAAAATAATAGTGTATTGTTAAAAACTAATATTTTCAATAGCAGATATTAATTACTTTCTATTGAATCATAAACATGTTATGCAGCTTATTAAGAAACTCATCACAATAGCATCTCATAACAAATATTGTGCTTGATATAATTAAAATAATCAAAATTAACAAACTGCTATGAAATGGCACAAATATTTGAAAACTGAATATTGCTACTCTCTTTTGAGTTAACTAGAGGCTAACCTAAATGAAATTCATCAGAGTAACTATCTATATGGTTTTACGAGAAATTGACTTTCAGCAGCAAAATGTTCTTTGATGGTAGAAGCCTTAAATGAAAGTCAATACATGTTATTCATCAGCTTTTCATTAGAAACTAGCCTTATTAATAGAAAGCGAGTTATCATTCTTTTAGTACACTATTTATAGCTATAATTAAGCAAAATAAATCTGTGTTTGTTTAACAACTTTTCATTTTTTCCTGGTTTATTTTTCTTCGCAGGTAGTCCTCGACTTATAACCATTTGTTCAGCGGGTGTTCAGTTAGAAATGTGCTGAACAAAGGGACTTATGACAGGTCTCCAAAGTTATGCAGCTGCAACATCCACGCAGTCACGATTGCAATCTGGGAACTCATTTGCACTTAAGACTGTTTACTAAGCCTGCAGCAATCACGCTATTGTCATTTCAAATTTTCCCTGCTGATTTCCCCAAAATGTCAAAGGGAAAGCGGGCAGGGAAGGTTGTAAGTGGATGTGCTAAGTCTTCCACACTGAGGAAGTCTCTCTGAGCTCATGCCAGTCACTTGTACAACCCCTCCCACTGCAGCACTTCTCACACACAACTGTGCACTCTCCCTAACTAGCACCTTTCGCACACACCATCTACCCTCCCCAACTCAGGTAGCACTTCTCATGCATCCTCCCTGACCCACAAAGCACCCCCTCATTTCTTTCCCAATGCACATGGCTCTCCTCATGCACTCCCATAAGCCCTTCCCAACCTACACCTCACCCCTCTTTAACCCAAATGGTCCCCTACTTGATCCATGCTGCAACCTCGTGCATGATACCTCTCGTACATGCCTCCCCAACATGCATGACGCCTCTCATACATCTCACATCTTTCCCTCCTCACCCCTTACATACCATCTCTCACAGCAGCAGCCACTTACCTGCCTGCTGGTCTGAGACTTGCAACTTCCTGCTGGCTTCTCCATTTGTTTTGATCGTGGGAAGCTGGTAGGAAGCTACCTCACCCAACAACTGCAACAAATTCAGTGAACGACAGTAACTAGCACTGTGGAATTATCAACACTAAGTGATGCAGCCACATTTTAGACCATATTGCTTAGCAACAAACATTCTGATTCCACTGTCACTATAAGCCGAGGACTATCTGTAGATTTTTTATCTTATTTGTTCAATAAAAAAAGCAAAGTAGCAATTGTGTTAAGTTCCTTTAATTTCTAAATGGTATAATTTATGTCGATATGTAATTCTGTTACTAGACCAGTGTTTTTACTTACTGAAGATCCTTCTTCCTCATGCAATCCTTCTTTCCTTAATTGTATTTTTTCTAAAGGACGTAAATAAGGACTGTCCCAGCAAAACCATTCATCATAGCGGTGATTCCAACGTTTAAAATGGATAAGCACCTTTCCTTCTTCATAATCAATTTCTTCAATATGAGCTGGATACCTATATAAACAAAGTTGATGTAAAGTAGCTTTTGCCGAATATATCTGAGTAAAACTGAAAGTATACATTCAACAGTATATCCTTACATATTTATTTATTTAATCATATTTATATGACAGCTCATCCCGCATACATGTGTTAGCTTCAATAAAAAAGGCTGTTGGTTAGGACCCACCAAGTGAAGCTCCGTAGCCAATGGGGCCTGCTAACTCTAAGAGATTTATCAATCTGTGAAAAAGTTTTTTTTATCTTATTCATGACAATTTCTTCACATTATTCTGAAGAAATAAATAACTTTTTTATTTTCCAGTTCACATCCTAGCAGGGATGGCAAAACACATAAAGTACAAATATAAATACTCAGGCAACAGTGATTGTTATTCATGCTTTTGCTCAACAGTCCTTGAATGTTTTACAATTAACCTTTTCATAAATATTGTTATAATGATCTCAGTCAGGTTTGAGCATATGAACCCCAAGAACTGTCTAGATAATCTTTGGATGGCCAAAAAATAATTCAGCCATTTGGCAGTCCGCCCACTCTTATGACCAATCAAATAACACAGGGGGACTGCAACTGTCTCCACCCATCTCTCTCCCTCCCATCTCAGCTGCCCACCTGGACCATACAAAGCAGTGGTGGGTTGCAGGAAGTGTGCCCTGGTACGGGTGTACCGGAGCCAGCATGGAGCACAGATACCGTTCCGGAACAGTGCTCTGGAGGGCCCACCCACCCGAGCTCCTAACCAGTGTTTTATGCTTTTTGCAGTTCCACGCATGGTGTGTACAGCACCTGCGTGACACTTCACTGAGCAGCTGGAGCATTATGGAGGCTTGCAGAAACCTCGGTGACAGGTAGGATGCATGTGTGTGCCGTGCGCATGCATGCGGGTGACACTGGGGCCTTTCCAACCATACCAGTTAGAATGGAATCCAGAACCCACTACTGGTACAAAGCCTCAGAATCTTGGAAACCTAGATCTAGTCCCCATCCCACCACGCTTGGGAAGCCCACACTGGCAACTACATAGTCCATCAGTGCAAGGAGATCTGCTGCAGGCAGAAGATCCAGACTGACTAGTACAATGCCCACCAGCTGTGGAAATAAGCCATGGTCTGAGAAGCCTAAGCCTGATTCTACACAATGGAAAGCTGTTACCACTCTTGCAACCATTTGGAAAGCTCCTTCTCCAAACACAATTTGGAAAAGGAACCCTCTGAACAATTGCAAGAGTGGCACCCGGTTGCAGAATGGTGCGAGGAAGCCTTTGTTGGAAGTTTGTGCATCACACTGTCTAGGAGCAACTATAAACAACTGCAGAAAATGCAAAGGTAAATGAAGCTACTGGGCCCTGTAGCCAGTTTGGTAGATTTCCATATGCCATTGGGTCGTGTGGTAGCCAGCCCTGATCTTCTGGCAGCTTACTGCATGCAGTGGTAGCTAATGGGGTCTCCTGGCCTGTAACAGCTTTCAATGTGCCAATGGGCACTGTAGCAGGTGGGCCTCCCATATCCCCTGAGCTACCCACGCTCCACTTAACGTACCACACGATCATTTAATGCCTGCAACTGGAACAGCCACAATTGCGGTGATTGAGTAAGCGATAATCTCGCTTAACAACTGCTTTGCTCATCAGATAAGATTCTGGGCTCAAATGTATCAATAGTCAAGTACTACCTCTACTTTTTTTCTTGCAAACTATTTTGCTTTAATTTCTAAGGTATTTGATTTATATCTGAAACTGAAAAAGTCCAGAATCTGTATAAGCTGATACTTGTAAAAGTCTACCCTTTTAAAAGAAATCCAATCAAATAGTTGCTGAATAGAATATATGCATCTCAAAATTGAACTATAGGCTCCTTTGTGCTCCCTGAGCTTATTTTAGTTGGTTATTTGCAAACATTTCATTACCTGACTAGATAACACCTTGAGTATTAGAAGATTAGTGCAGTTTGCTCTGTTTATATACAATAGCTTGGCCAGTCAATGTTGATGGGTGTGTTGCTTTCTCCCTGATAGTTCCTCAAGCAATAAACAATGATCTAATTAAGAAACTACCAAGGAGAAAACAACACTCTCACCAACACTGACAGAACAAGCTACCGTATATAAACAGAGTGCCATTGATGGAGATAAGCGGCCATAGAAATTGAATGATCAATAGAACTTAGATTAATTATAGCTATAGAAAATGCCATTAACTGACATAAAAACAAAGGTTAATCAATCCTTGGAGCCCTATGAAAAAAGCAAAAACCAGACGAGTCTAAAGCAGGGGTCCCTAACCCCCAGGCTGTGGTCCACTACAGGGCTGCAGCCAGTTTGGAACTGACACAAAGAAAATGCCAGGTGAGCGCATGTGGGCAACTCTCCTCACATGAGTAGCTAGTGCTTCCACTCATGTTTGAAGCTCCACTCACACAAGCAGCAGGAGCGACATTGGCCGCTCTCACAGAACCATCCTCTCCCTGCCTGCTGGGTCGCCAAGCAAAAGGTTGGGGACCACTAGTCTAAGGGAAAGTTAATACTCAGAACTCTTTATATGTGCACAACCTGTGACATGCAGCCCTTCAATCCTTGACTAAACCATATTAAATCCTGTTCAAATACTAATATAATTTTAATATAACATAAATGTAATTATTAAATATATGGAAAGGAATATTAATTGCATTTAATTAATTTATATTTAATTCCAAATATGCTTATTTTTTAACTTTGGTTCAGTCCATTTTAGAGTATGGTTTCCAACAGGCTATTCAAAAAGCAAATGTCACCTGAAAAAAAAGTTGCATTACCTTGCACTAAAATAGTTTGGAACAAAGATATTTGTTTTTAGCAGTTGGGAACTATGCTTATACTTATCTGGTTGTAAACCAAAGCTGGAAAGATGATAGTATAGCTAAAGAATGATGTATTAAATATTATAGTTTACTATATCTGTTTCTTATCTTCCAATGAAAACCAAAAAAACATTTCATAAATTTAATCCTATAGGAGCATCTTGGGGGGATTCTGAGAGCCAAACATTCATGATTAGTGTTCTGTCCAAATCCAGGATTCTAATTAGTAATCCTGATACATTTAATGTTTAAATCAATTTCTCTCTAGTTTAGATATCCCGAAATCCACATTTTATTAAATCCCAAAAGCCTCTTCAACCAGGTGTGCCATAGAGCCAGCAGCGTGCAGCAGCTGCCAAAAAAGCCAACACAGTTCTAGGCTGCATAAACAGAGGGATAGAATCTAGATCCCGTGAAGTGTTAATACCATTGTATTATATTGAAGCCCACTTGTTCATTTTCTCTCCAAGGCATTGTTACATCTAAAGCAAACCATTAAAAAAAATTTCTTTATATAAATATAACTATTTTTGTTCAGTCCATTATATTAAACCTTGGACAAATGTCACTATGATATTTTATTAATTATTAAAACAACTTAATAATTTAAATGTTTTTCCACATGAATACAGCCAGCAAGTTCAGGTAAATTACTTCCTTAAATGTTATTGGAATAAAGCCAAACAAGCTAAATAAATAAATAAATAAACAAATAAATAAATAAATAGCTAAATCACAAACGGATCGGCATTGGAATATTTGTTGGTTTGACTGCTTGTTTGCAACACAATATACAAAAAATGTATCCAAGTTTGATCATGAAATAAGAAATACCAGTTTTTTAATCTGTCTCGGGCTTCCAACTGGGCTCCCACTTCAAAGTTGATACCTCTTCTGTTTGGTGGATGTTTTTTCATTTTGTTATAAGCCGTTGCTTTTATTCCCCTGTAAAATGCAATTAAACATCAATCGCCAGAACTAGTGTTATGTTCTTTTTGATAAACTGTCTGACTAATTAAAATAATTCACAATCCATGTTCCAAGTAAAAACAATCTGTAGTTTTATATTGAAAGCACATATTATGGTCTTCTCAAGGCAAAGACGGTATTTGTATAGTCTTCATCTCAAACCTTATAAAAACTGAATTGTGACCGCCCATGTCAAACTTATTATACAAGAAGTTCCATCTCAAGAATTGTGTCTTCTATGTGTATGAATCAAGTTAAAATACAGATTGCCTGGAATTAAATTATCTTGTGCAAATAATTTTTAGGCTTATAATAAGTATAATTACTTATAAGTATTATAAATATTTCATGTCTGGGAAGACAATTTAGGATAGTGTTGGTACAAAATGATCTGTTCTATGTATCTTTACTTGCTCCATCTATTACAGAGCTGTCACACTCATGGCCTGCAGGCCAGATGCGTCACACACTGGCCATGCCCGCACATGGTTTAGCAAAGGGGGGAAGTTGCAATACATCATGTGATGTCACCATGATGATGCGAGTTAGACACCCTATTCTATTATCTTTCTGAATGTTTTACCTCTGTATAGCTGCACGGATTAAGCATAATTAAATGGCACAGACAAAGAATATGTGCCACATGGAATAGCTATTATAGGTAATAACTATTTCAAGTGGCTTCCATTCAGTAGTTGCATACAATATTGCTATAATTTGCAATAACATATACCTGATATAGAGAACTATAGTTTACAAAGTACATCATAACTTCTCAATACTCTGTGATGTTCTAGGAGAAAACTTAATATCCTAAAGCTTATTGCTGAGTTTTAAGGTACTAGGAAGTATACATTACATTCATTGATATGTGGTTGCATTTAAAATCACAGTGATGATAAGTAAGATCTGCAGAACCAGGTTGGGAACAGCTTGTCCTTAAGAATATCTTTATGATCAGCACTGACTTGATGTCAGATAATCAATCAATAATCAATCAAAGTGCTTTTGCCACTAGTTTCATAATTCTACTGTATTTAAATCATCTAATGGTCAACAAACTGTCTGAACAACAGATTTCAACTTTTAATTTTGGTCAAACTTCTTTTAAATATTTAGGATATTCACATTGTTAATTTGGGGCATGACAAGGTTTACTAAATGTAAACTGTAAACACTATAATGTAAGACTGCAAACACTGTAATCCCACTGTGTTATATTTAATATAATGGAACTCACTTGTTTAAAAGTTTGCAAGTTTCTCTCAAGGAATATACAATTACCCCTACAGTTTCATCAGCTTTACAGTTCTTAGTTTTATGTACAACTCAAATTATAAAATAGCTTTAAAATTCTGTTTTAAATGTTATAAACTAAGCTCCTGATCAGAATCTGATCATTTCTCATTTGAACTAATAAAACTACAAACTGAAACCACATCAGTACAAATTCTTTCATGAGAATATTATACAATAGCTTTAACTGGCATATTTTTGGTATATTGTATAGTACTGCTGGTTTTAATATAATCACAAATAAAATGTATGACTTGATTAAAACTTGCAGTTTTATAAAGAGCACAATATTTCTATTACTGCTACAGATCAGCAGCTAAAGTAAAAGCCTACAGGGTCTCCTGTATGAGCAGGGGGTTGGACTAGAAGATCTTCAAGGTCCCTTCCAACTCAGTTATTCTACATTCTACTCTGTATTCTCCAACTTTAAGTTGTAGGACAGGATTTTCTCTAAAACAATGTTTTATGCCCTTCTGAGATTCCATGAGAAAGCCAGAGGCCTTGTTCTTATGTTTATTAGGTAAGCCTTTTATCATATAGACCAAAATGATCCCTTCTAGTACAGACAGTCTAATGAAAGCGGAGCAATGTAATTATCTCCTTTTCTGAGCACACTGTACATATTACTCTTCTTACTATTCTTTATAGATCTAGAAAACAGATTTACCTAGGGGATTAAAAGCTAATATTCATCTTGAAGTAATCCTTGCTATCTCCTTAAGAAAATTACCTTCTATTTCTAAACAATTGTACAAATAGAGCTTGGCTTCTATAAACTTCTCTTTGTCCAAATGGTTTTGTTTCCACTGAATGCTAAGCTACACCAAGGTTAAATTTAACGTGCTGTTCAACCCAATCCAGGCTGAAATTAGTGTTATATTGCTCTTATCTTAATCATAAATTGGTACCATGGCTTCCAGTAAGCTCACTTACCTCAGCCATGGCTCTGAGTGCCACTGCAGAAATAGCTGCCAGGGAGACAGTGTCACCTCACCAGAGGAGTGTAACAGACCATAGGCCCATATAAGCATTCAAACTGAATGGATGAAAAAACATGAAAGAGCATCTGTACAAACTGATATAAATAAAGGACAAGCAAATACATGGGACAGTGTTTACTGTAGATAGCATGTATAGAATATGCTATGCTTGAAAATCTTAATTTTTTAAGTCTGTACTGCCAAGAATTGCTTTTGGAAAGATGGGCAGCTATACAAATTTGATAAATAAAACTATCCTCCCTGATATTGCCACAAAAGTGATTTTTCTCAAATTAGTGAGAAGTTAAATTAACAAGTACATTAAGAAGAGAATACATAAATATTCAGGTCATATAGTTCTAATAATATACATGCTATGAACAATTTACTGCTACATATTAGATCATCATTTCACACAAACTCTTCTCTACCAAACATATCTCAAAAACTATTAACCACCACTGAATATATGCTGCAGTTGTATAGCTGAAAAGCTGCTGTGAATATCTAATTTTTCCTCTAAAAATCTCTATCCAATACATTTTTCAAAATATAGAAAATGTTATAATAGTCAAGAACATCTTATTTCCTTTATTATATCAGAGGCAAGAAGTGTGAATTTCAATCACTGAAGCCAAGTATTGGTAGTCCTCAACCTATTACCACAATTGGGGCCAGAATTTTGGCCATTAAGTGAAGTTATGAAGTGAACATTATGTGACTCCTTCATTCAATGACCAGAATGTTGGCTCTCTTGGTTGCAGATGTTAAGTCATGACATGAGTCATTAAGTGAAGTCCCAGGTACAGAGTGC
>JAPKID020005910.1:0-10896 GCA_026931265.2 Tropidonophis doriae | reverse complement strand
AGCAAGCCCAACTGCCTACCAGGACCCCATTTCACGAGGAGGGACTCGCAGCCTGTCGTCTGAGGAACAGTGGTCTCAATTGGCTTAAGACTTTCCTTAACCATGATTGCCACTCCACCACCCCTGCCAGTGGTACAATGTATTTGGGTTACAGCACAATCCCCAGGAAGATATAGATTAGAAATAAAGAGCACCAGTTACAGACTCTATCAGTGCCTCCTTCACACAAAACATATATTTTCCTGGAATCACATAATTCTATCAGGATTCAGTTCACTGCATGTCCTCACATATAATTCACCTGTACTGAAAGGCCAAAAAAAGTTGAAGGCTGAATAAACATAAAAGTTCAAGTAAGTATAAAACCTCCATTTTTTACATTGAACTAATGGTATCATTTTCCACTGGCCTCTTCCTCTTCCTCTGCCTGCTGATCAGCTATTTTTCTCTTAAACAAGAGAGAGAGAAAAGCACGAGAGAAAAAAGCTACCTACAACAGTTGCACAAGCTAAGCGTGTACATCCAACTTGTGATCTACACGAACAATTTGCTTCCTGGTCAAGCAATCTGGACTACAGTTTGGATTCTGCTATTTGTGGGATTGGCAGGGAGCAGAAAACATGTATCTTTTCCTCTTTCTATAACACACCATCTTTGTAATAGAAACAATATTAAGGCTGGCAGCATATTAGAAAGACATTGAAATAGTTAGTGAACCCCAACAGATCTAATACCTGTGCTAGAGTGATTATCAATGGAATCAAGCCTGACTAAGTCTCTGACGAAGAGTGTGTGCTCCCCACTGTTAGCATCATTAGAACTATCCACACTACCATGGCTCACCGTGTCCCCATCACTTCCACCTGGGATCTTCCGTGGAGCTGAGGACAGGAACAATAATATGTTAGTTAAAAAAACAAAGAGCAGCAGTATGATAATCTACAACATTGCTGAAGAATTGACCCAAGACCTTTTTCAGCAAATGAAGACCAATCTACCTAAATCGATATGCTTATTGTAGGCTATTTTGGGGGATCCAAAGCCCAAATTTTCTCATCCCCTTCCTTTCGGTGATATCTTAAAGCTCCTGCTTCACTCAGTTGAGCTATTTAAGACATAAACACTTATGAAAACAACACATGACCCCCACACACATTGCAGTACCCCATTTGATACTCTGAGCTTGTACTTTAATTGTGCCTATTTCCTCACATGCAATCACATCACCCCATAACAAGAGTTTATGACTAATCTAAAACAGGCAGTTTTGTTTATGGCAGTTTTGTTTATGGAACTTAATGATTGTGACATTACCTGGTACTGAAGCAACCTGTGAAGTCTGTGTGGATTTTTTGAGAGATTGCCTTAATTGTGCCATACTGTGTACCACATTTCGCAATTTTGTCCAAAGAAATATACCGCTACGATTACTGCTAGGCCAGGGATTCTCCAAAACTGCCTGGAAAAGTAAAATTACTAAGAAAAATATTTCCAAAAAGTCAACATACAGTACTTGTATGCATCCATATAATCCATGTTCTGCAATCTCAGTCAGATAGAATTATATCACTGTTATGCAACAGTGATAAGGAAGGAGGTTACATATAAATCTTCTTTACATAGTTTTATTAATTATTTGCTTACCTTATTGTAGTAGCCATAGGTAATTGCATTTGGTTCTATGCCAGAATTTTTCATCTCAAAGAGAATCCGCACAGCCAGAACAGGATGGCCCCAAAGTCCACAGAGCAGCATTAAAACTCTATAACACACCTGATAAATATTGAAAAGAATACAGATTTTATAGATAGTAAAGCATCAAGTGTGACTATGCTTACAATGTAAGTTTCTCTTTGCAGGTATCATCAATCAGCAGAAGAAAACTAATTTAAAGCAGAGAGGTATTCTATCAGTGAATTAGAAAGCTGCCAACATATTAAAATAAGATCCGAAATACATGCCATACATAACTTCTGGTCCAATTTTCTCAGCTGCTACCAAATTCAATAAATCTATTGATATTGTACGAAGACAAAACTATTTTCACCACATGCCAATCCACAGAAAAGAAAACCACACAAACTGTTTAGCATTACCCAAAAAATCATGGCAATCCTTTCTTAGATTAAGTATTTAAATGGGACTGTGCTGCAATTAATTGGTATATTTTTGTGACATTTTAATTCAGGTAAATATGACTAGGAACTTGCTAAAGCACATCTAACTTATAATCATCTGTTTTTTAAAGAGCTCAAGAGGGCTGGGGGGAAAGGAATCCATTTAATTTTATTTCCACAATCCTATGAGGTAGGTTGGGTCAAGAGTAACCTGCCCATCCATCTGACTTGCCATGACTCGGAATGTTTTAGAACCTGGATTTCCTTGATTTTAGTCCAATAATGTACTTGGTGTACCTAAAAACTAGAACACCAAGTTTCAAAATTCTCCCATTTACAAAATATTGAAAATGACAGAGCTGAAACAATTTCTTTTATCTGCATTTTATGTAACAATGGTGCCATGTTTAATCATTTCTTTTCCAAAATGTCAGGTTTTTAGCAATAGCACTTATATACCACTTCATAGTGATTTTACAGCCCTCTCTAAGCAGTTTACAGAGTCAGCCTATTGCCCCCAACAATCTGGGTCCTCATTTTACCCACCTCGGAAGGATGGAAGTCTGACTCATCCTTGAGCCTGGTGAGATTCAAACTGTAAAATTGCAGGCAGATGGCAGTCAGCAGAAGTAGCCTGCAGTACTGCACTCTAACCACTGCGCTGTCATGGCTCTTATCTCTTTATCTATGCTGTCTCTTATCTGACACTGGTAGATGAAAGCTTATCAAAGAGAGATCCAACCGAGAATTAAGGAGAATAGAATAGAATTCTTTATTGGCCAAGTGTGATTGGACACACAAGGAATTTGTGGACACACAAGGAATTCAGGCAGGAAATTTCCTGTCAGAGAGAACAATTAATCAATGTAATGACTGGTGTCCTCCAGAAGTTCTGGGAACTCCATCATTGGAGGTTTTCAAAATAGATTGGACAATCTTTTGAAAGACATCAAAGGAACTCAGAGAGTGCAAAGCCTGCCAGATTAAATTGGCCCGACAGACACTGTGGGAAATAGGCAATCTCTCAATTAAGCAGGACTTAGGCCACGAGGGCTTTGTAAGTAATGATCAGCACCTTGAATTGTACCCAGAAGCAAATTAGCAATGGGTGCAATTCAGGAAACAGAGATGTTTCATGGGCATACTATCCATTACTGCCTGCAGCATTGCATTCTGGGCCAGCTGAAGCTTCCAGGAAGTCTTCAAGGGAAGCCCCATGTAGCTGCAATCCCAACAAGTATGGGAAAGCCATCACATTCTACGAGAGATTAGAAAATAATGAAGCTGTGAAGTTTCCAAAAGATGACCTAATTAATTTACGAGTCTTGAGATAAAGTTCAAAAGAAATCTATTCATTTATTAGGATCAACATTTTGGCATGTTCCTCTGATGTCTGTTTAATTGTGTTTGAACTTTACCCCTCTATACCCTCCCTTCTGTCTGTGTCATAAATCACATCCACCAACAAGGTGTTGCTGCAGGCTGTGAACATGCGCATTTCACATGCCAGTTGTAGGAATATGAGACCTGACTCTGACCAAAGGTATGCATGGAATTCTCCTCCCTTTTCCTATGTCAATGATAATAGTCATGGAAAGACTTTACAAGTTGACAGAGGCATGGCTAAGTTGATATGACCCTCCTTGAATTTTGTCCTTAACTCCGCTCCCATTATCCTGTTTCCAGGACTAATTGTTTTGCCAGGAATAAAAATGCAGATGTCCACAAGCTCTGAGCAAGCTTCAGGGAAGAAAATGGAGGAAGAAGGAAGCGTTGTTCTCCATGAGGACTGGGTTGGAAAAATTCTATCCAATGTGGATCCCCTGCAGATTAAAGGAGAGCCATTGGAGGCGTTGGGTTCAGAGGTTCCATGGCATAATATCCAGAAAGGATCTCATCGCAAAGAAAGCCAACGTCAGCTGCCTGGATCCGAAGAGTGGGCTGAACATAACTCTTCTACCACATTGTTAGAAGCCATGCCTCGTGCCAACCCAGAGTATAGCGGAATAGT
This sequence comes from Tropidonophis doriae, assembly GCA_026931265.2. Taxonomy (NCBI): domain Eukaryota; kingdom Metazoa; phylum Chordata; class Lepidosauria; order Squamata; family Natricidae; genus Tropidonophis; species Tropidonophis doriae. The sequence goes on along the minus strand of JAPKID020005910.1, from coordinate 6,768 downwards.
TGCATCTGAAGTCCTGGCAAACTTTAGTAGGAAAGCTCATGCCATCCAAAGCTTGGATTGTCCTCTGAAAGCTGGAGAGGAAGTCCTGGAGAAGGACAAGATCAGGTTGGAGGGACTGTGCCAGCGATTCAGGCAGTTTCGCTACGAGGAGGCGGAGGGGCCTCGAGAAGCATTTGGACACCTCCAAGATCTCGGCCATCAATGGATGAAGCCCGAGAGTCACACAAAGGAGCGGATTGTAGAGCTGGTGATCCTGGAACAGTTCCTGGCAATTCTGCCATCAGAGATGCAAAACTGGGTTAGGGAGGACAACCCAGAGACCTCCCTCCAAGCAGTGGCCCTAGCAGAGGATTTCTTGCTGTGGAAAGAAGCATCTGAAGTGCAAGAAGAGCAGGTGAGTCGTTCCATTTGGACAAACCAGATAATATTTGTAGCTCAGGGTTAAACCACAGAGTTCTTGGTGCTCTCTGTGCTTAGTTGATTTCTTGCAGACTTTTCAATACCCAATTAAGTAACATATTTAGTGCTAGAACCAGGGACACAGCGGCTCATTGGCTAAGTCGCTGAGCTTGTTGTTCAGAAAAGTCGGCAGTTGGGGCTACATTCAGCGCATAAGACGCACCCAAATTTATACCCTCTTTTAGGGGGGGGAAGTGCATCTTATAGTCCAGAAAATACAGAATGTATACATTATTCTGTAGTATGTATGTATATTGGCTATAATGCATTGTAATGCGTTACTAAATATGAACGTTTTCCATTTTCTATTAAATCTTCTTAAATCTTCTTATCGTGCTCTTCTTTTTTTTTCCCAGATCAATTCCATCAAAATGAAACAGCCTTTGTTGGAAACAGGAGTGAAGGCAGTTGAGCAAAGGACAGATCATCAGATCCACTTGTTCGGTAAGATTTGAGTCACAGATCATAGAATCATAGGAAATCCATGGAAGGGACCTTGAAGGTCTTCTACTCCAATTTCCTGCCCAAGGCAGGAGTCTTTGCACCATCTCAAACAAATAGTACTATATTTTTCGGCGTATAAGACACACCTTTTTCACTCAAAAAAGAGGGTGAAAATCTGGGTGTGCCTTATACACTGAATTCAGCATTTTTGGCCTCCCGAAACCCCGCCCACTTTTAAAAAATGGCTGTGCACAGCCTTTAGGAGGCTTCCAGAGTGCTCCTGGGGGCTGGGGAGGACAAAAATGAGCGAAAAATAGGCCATTTTTTGCTCAGTTTTGCCCCCCATACACTCCCAGCCCCCAGGAGCACTCTATAAGTCTCCTAAAGGCTATGCATGCCCTCTGTTTGGGAAAAAATGGGCCCGTTTTTGCAAAAATTTGCTGTTTTTTGCTCGTTTCCGCCCCCACCCCCTTAGCCCCCAGGAGCACTCTACAAACCTCCTAAAGGCTATGTGTGCCCTTTTTTTGACAACCATTTTGGTTGGGGAGGTCCGCAGAGTGCAAAAACGTATTATTAAATTCTTCCTGTTCAAAAGCTTGATGCGTCTTATAGTCCAGTGTGTGTGTCTTATACTCTGAAAAATACGGTAGTTCATTCTTTTCTTGGATATCTCCAATGCTGGAGCACCCGTAATTCCATTGATCCATTGATTTACCGTTCTTACTATCAGGAAATTCCTCCTTATTTCCAGGTTGGATCACCCTCTGTCCAGCTTCTATCCATTTTTTGGGCCAATTTTGATTTTGCAAAATTTCTAGCATACTTCTGAGTTGTTTTCTTAAACCTATGACTTATATAATAGCATCCAAAGTGGGGACACTTGTATATATGTAAGGGTGGGCCTCCTGCTAAGGCCCACCCTTATAATAACACTTGGGTTGGGTTTTTTTTTATTGTGGAGGGAGAATCATCATATCCCCTAGGCCCATGATGGCAAACCTATGGCACAGGTGCCACAGGTGGCACGCGGAACCATTTCTTAGGGCATGCGAGGCGTTGCCCTATCAGCTCCAGCACGCATGTGTGTGCTCGCCAGCTGATTTAGGCCTTCTTTTGAGGCCGTTTTTTGTCCTCTGGAGGCTTCAGCAAAGTTCTTTAAGCCTCTAGAGGTGGGGGGAGGCTGATTTTACCCTCCCCAGGCTCCTAGAAAGTCTCTGGAGCCTGGGGAGGGCGACAAAAGCATGCAAAAAGCAGGGCATTATGCACATAGCATTATGGGTGTGGCACGCCCACGCACGACCTCCCCCTGCACTCCCCTCTATTTTGGCACGCGAGCCAAAAAAGGTTAGCTATCACTGCCCTAGGCTGCTCTCTGTTTAATTGGGGAGAAGCAGTGAGATATTAAATGTCAAAATCCTCTTGACAGCCTCATTTCCCCCTGTTATTTCCCATAGAAATGGTTGAAAACAAGAGGAAGAGATTTATGAAAGGAATTTCCTACCTGATGGCACTTACTGGAGTTCCATTTGACAAAGCCACACGAGAACTTTTCTCCTTGTCCCCAATGGGAAGCGTGACAAAATGTCATCAAGAGACAGAGGGGAATGAAAGGAGGCCCTTAGAACAAGGCGGAGCAGAAAAACATACCTGTGAGAAAGAGGATGCCATAATCTTCTGTCAAAACATCTGGAGAAGATCGCCCAGAGGCGATGCGCGTGATCTTTCTACGTGCCAGAAAATGGAAGCTGAAAAACAGCCATCCCAACATAATGAGGGTGGTGAAAGCTGGGACTCCGTTTTTGAGCAGAACAAACAAAGGAGAATAGAATCGGCCATGGATGGTCAAGATGGGTTGCCTCAAAAGGTTCCTCAAAGTAACCTGCAGAGGATCCCTGTTGGAGAGGAACCGTGCAGATGTTCCGAATGTGGGCATGATTCCCGTCAGACCTTAGAGATGAAGGGAGGAAGTCTTCGTACATGTACGAATTGGGATAAAAGCTTTCTTTGCAGTTCAGCCCCAGGAAAGCATGAGAGTGCCTATGGTGAAAAGGATCCATCCAAACATTCAGAACGTGAGAAGAGGACTCCTGACCTTCAGACAGGAGATAAACCATACACGTGCGCAGATTGTGGGAAAAACTTCAGCTTTAGGTCAAGCCTTGTCCGCCATCAAAGACTCCATACCGGAGAGAAACCCTACAAATGTTTAGATTGTGGGAAGAATTTCAGCCAGAGTTCAAACCTTCTGAATCACCAGAGAATCCACACAGGAGAGAAACCTTACAGCTGCCCTGACTGCGGGAAATCCTTCAGCAACAGTTCAAGCCTGACGTCCCACGAGAGAACCCACAGAGGGGAGAAACCATACAAGTGTGCCAGCTGCGGGAAATTCTTTAGCTGCAGCTCCGTTCTCCGTATCCATGAGAGGATTCACACAGGGGAAAAGCCCTACCTGTGTTTGGAGTGTGGGAAAAGCTTCAGCCGGAGAGAATTCCTGGTCGGCCACCAAAGAACTCACACGGGGGAGAAACCGTACGAGTGTGCAGCATGTGGGAAGAGCTTCAGTCAGCGATCCAACCTGATTAACCATCAGAGGAGCCACACGGGGGAGAAGCCCTTTGGGTGCTTGGACTGCGGGAAAAAGTTCAGTCACAAAGCTTCCCTCTTGAAACACGAGAGAAACCACGCGCATGGGCCAGCCATGGGAAAGGACTTAGCCAGAGTGGATGCGATAATTATGGTGGAACAGAAGCAGGCGGTGTAGCATAAATATGGGGTGGATTCCCCCCCAAGGGTTGTCAACAAGCAAAAAAGTCCACATAGGAATGGTACAAGTTTTTGTTAAGAACTGTTTTCCTTTGAAGCTAATTCATCTTTTCAGCCTAGACTAAAATAGAAGAAGCAATTCATAGAGTTGAAGCCATGAGGAAGAAAACGTTGATGGTAGGTCAAGCTTCCCCAATGGAAATCTCTGTTTCCACTGTCTAACTCTGGCAAATTTTTTGCATCCCAGATCAGAGGTGGTATTCAGCAGGTCCTGGCCAGTTCTGGAGAACCAGTAGTGGAAATTTTCAGTACTTCGGAAAACAGTTAAATACCACCTCTGGCTGGCCCCGCCCCTATTCTCAGCATCCTGCGTCACAGCTGATCAGGAGGGAATGGGGATTTTACAGTATCCTTCCCCTGCCACGCCCACCACGCCACACCACGCCCACCAAGCCACGCCCACAGAACCGGTAGTTTAAAAAAATGTGAATCCCACCGCTGTCCAAGATTATCACCTGTCTGGCACAGGAGAAAGCCATCTATAAGCCTGAAAGGTGAAGGTTTGCAGACTTGCAAAAAATTAAAATAAATGCTCACACTCCCCCACAAAAAGAGGGACCAATAAAAGCTGGAGATGCTCCATGAGCACTTGGAAGATAAGTAGGAAGAATAATGCAAATGGTATACCCTGAAAAATCACACGGCTAATAGGTTGGTCACTAGTTTTTGGTGTTTTTAATTTTTGCTGCATCCACAAACAGTGCCATAGATTCACGGCATGGGGGTCAGAAATTCCTTGCCCAGATACTTCCTTTCAAGCTTGTTGCTGCCTCTAGAGAAAGTAATCTGGTGCCATTTGGTATCTGGTGGCTTTCCTCAACCTGTTGCTTTAGGAAGCAGCCCTTAGAATTCTGGGAATTGCGGTCCAGCTGTGGCTTTCTGGGAGCAAGTCCCAGGATGCATTTGGAAGGTGGGTAGCAGGTGGGGAAACTGTATGGCCATATTCTGTGAGTATGGCAGGTAACAAAATGCCTGTTACGTTCCGCTGTTATGGCCCACCAGCGAAGCTGGAAGCAGAGTCATACAATGAGGAGGTTGAGGAGGAGCATGGGCCAGTCCTGGAGTCTGGGGAAGGCTCGGTCGAGGACTCTGCATCTGAGGCAGAGAAAATTAACTTGAATGTCTCACTTAAGCAACATAAATTTTGGGCTCCATTGTGGTCATAATCCAAGGACTATACCTGTACTGCTTCTTTCCTACCCAAGTTATCATAAGCTGTAATGTTATTCATACAGCAAATCTTCCCGTGCAGATAGTCCTTGACTTATATGAGTATAAATTTCCACTGATAAAGCAAGGCAGTTTTTAAGTGAATCATGCCCAATTTTGCAACCATGTTGCCGTGGTTTATAAGTGAATTGCTGAAATTGTTAAGTGAATCACACAGTCATTAAGCAAACCCCGCCTCTTCCTCTGTCTTTGCTTTTCAGAAGCTGGCTAGGAAAATCACAAATGGCAAGTGATCCCAGGACAGTGGGACATTGCAAACTTTCTAAATGCACACTGGTTTCCAAATGCCCACATTTTTTTGATTGTATGACTGTGATATTCATAAGTGTGAGGACTTATTTGAACCATTCATTAGTCAAATGGTTGTAAGGCAAGAACTGTATGATGTAATTTATGTGATTGGTGCTAAGTGCAACAATTTAAGTAGATCAAGAAGAAAAAATTATTGAAAGAATTATGAAATGTAAACTTGAATTCTAAAACAACAGTGAGACATAATTCTGTTCTGACCCAGGCTTCCTTAAAAAGCAAGAAGCAGAGTCTTGATCCCGGCAAAACCCCGTTTATTTATATGACTATGAATTTCTTTCATTCACAGTCCGCAAGGCTTAACAGTCTTTCAGAGGAATGTTTATCAACATGAATCTTATCTCATTTGGCGAGCTGCCAAATAATTAGTTTCCAAATGCAGGCAAATCTTGGCACAGAATCTCTTATAGTCACAAAGAGAACTTTTCACTCTTGAAACAACCAAATGAACTCATTGTTTCCTGCAAAAGCCCACTCCCTGTTCGCTTTTATTTCCTATGAGTGAGGGCCAATCACCTCCAAGGTGTGGCTTTACTCCTGAGTCGACCATGCTTTCTTAGTTGTTCTTGTCTTCTGGCAGCTCCGCGCATGCGCACACTGCGAACAGGCTCCAGCTGTTCCTCTGCCTCACTGCTGTCCATCTTCGAAGGCAACTGAGAACTGCCAGATGGCCGTGGCTCCGTCTCTGCCTCTGACACAGAGCCCTTGTCTGAACCTTCCCCAGCCTCCAGGACTGGCCCATGTTCCTGCCCAATCTCCTCACTGTCCGGCTCTATTGCCAGCTCTGCTGGCAGGCCGCAGCACTTTCTTATGATTGAACTGCTAGTGCAGAGTGTTCAGGATTTAGAACCTAAAGTGTTTAGATAACCTAAACTTGAATTTAAAATGAGATTATTTAAAAAAAAGTTTACTCAATAAAATTTTAGGCATTGGGGTTGCTAGGATTTGGGAATAAAATTAATCTGGCTAAGCAATGATGGAATAAATTAGGGAAAATAAGAGTCATGATCATTAATAATGAAGAGTTATGATCATTTATCAGAAAGCAATCAGCTGAAAATGTATTTATTACTAGAAGCCATTATGTGGTTTTTAATTAAGGATCTTGTAGTTAAAAGTATAGTTGTCTGTTTTTCCCTTTCTTTTTAAAATAAATTTATTTTTAGTACAAATACTGTATTTAACAGGAAATAGAAAACAATAAATCTTGCCTTTTTAATGCGCGTTTGGCTTTTTTTAATCTCTGGATTTTTGCGGCGCTGGCAAAAATAGATTGACTTACATTTACTTCATTAAGAATTTTGAAAATCAGTTTGGTGCTGGATCCCATGAGTTCTACTTCTGACTTAGACGTGAAGCCAACTGGGTGACCTTGGGCCAATCCTTCTCTCTCAGCTCTTGGAAGAAGATAAGGGCAAACCGGTGGCTTCCGGTTTGAGCAGCGGCTCCGATGGCAGCTCTTTTGAGCTTGCCGTCCCAGCCGCTCGTAAAGAGGCGTTT
>JAPKID020005909.1:0-10897 GCA_026931265.2 Tropidonophis doriae | reverse complement strand
AGCTGTCAAATCTCCTTTGCTGCTCTTGCCTTGTACATAGTTAACCCTTATATTTCATTGTAAATAAACCTTGCTTTAATTAAAGAAACCTGTGTCGGACCCTTCCTCTCAGACTTTAACAAGCTGTACCCAGCCACGTGTTGCTATGGCTCAGTCTGGTTAAATGGCCAACCAATCTGTTAATTTTGGGCCTAGTAGGCATCCAGACAGACACCTGGGACCACAAATGGGCCACCTGGGAGTGTGTCACCCTCCCTGGGAGTGTGTCACCCTCCCCCCATGCCTAGTTTTCAGCCTAGTAGGCCTCCATGCAGTGTGGGAACATTGGAAGCTTATTTGGTTGCTAAGGAAACAACTGTTGGAAATGTGAGGGGTGTGTGCGTGACGCATCATAAGAAGCAGCCAGATGGGAGGAGGTACAGGGAGGTGAAAACCTGAGAAGTGAGTACCTTTTACGTTTGTGCTGCTTGCACATGACACACATGTGCCAGCCACACAAAATGTATGTATGATTGCATCAGCAGTCCTTGGGAACATTGTGTGAAAATTTGGTGTTCATCGGTATAGTACTTTCTGAGATTAGTGGATTTGCACAAACTATTTTACATTTTTATTTATATGCATTACACTTGTACAGATGCTGTTAAAATTGATGTGCTTTCTGGAAGTATAGTTGTTCTCTGATATTTAAAAGAATAGCACTTTTTAAAACAATAGCACTGGACCTCTTCAGATCAAGCATTTATTCTAAAAAGGTTCTTCATTTTGTTAAGTTGTCTAGAATAATAATAAAGCAGTCTTTAAAAAACAAGTTTAATAATTTGAACATTTTATAGGCAGTTATAGTTGCTGACTTACCTCCTTGCAGCAAACAGCCTGATTAGCACAAGAAAAAAAAATCTGCCTCCCAGCAATTTACCACATGAAGCAAACAGCAAGTTTCACTTTCAATTTCTCCTGATCATCAGCTGTTACAGGCTGCAGAGATTGCTATAGTTTATTAAACCCTGCAAAGAGGTAAATTGCTGGGACACAGAGGCCAAAGGTTGGGGCCAGTAGGTGGGTGGGGCTACATTCAGTGTATAAGACTCAGCCAAATTTTCACCCTCTTTTGGGGAAGGGGGAAGGTGCATCTTACACTCTGAAAAATATAGTATATAGATTTTATTAATAGATAAGCAAAAATTAAATTATCTGGCTTCTGAATTAATAACTCACCCATCTTTATTGAGATGGAGGCTATAATCTTTGTGTTTGAGTGGCTGCCTGAGGATCTGATCATTCCTTCTCAATTGAAATTACCCACAGTGTGTAAATGCATTGTTTGTTGTGGGGTACCATAAGGTAATTGTAAGATTATTTGTTCAAGATGTTTAGAGAGCACCTTGTTGAGGAAGGCTGCTATATGCTGTTAGAAAGAGGAGATTTCTGGCTGACATGGAAATGGGAAAAATCATCAAATTAAGTCTAGACTCATGGCATCTACATGGACAAGTCCATGCAGTTTTAGGACTGCAAAACATCCTAAGTAAACCAAAAAGATCAGCCCCAGAAGAATTTTAAAAAAGCAGAAGTCATCTACAACATACAGTGTAAGGACTGCAGCAGGCACTTTGTAGGATAAACAGGCAGAAGACTTGCTGAACACATCCATGAATGCCAATTAGAGTCAGAAGACATGATTAATTTTTTTCAACTTTTTTAAATGAACAATCTTAAGTGTAGTTTCAACTGGGAAACTCTGACTGTCCTAAACCAAGGCAAATTAAAAAATGTAGAGAATTCCTGAAAACTTGGCATTCTGACCAATCAGCCATAAGTAGGCCCACAGAAATAAACAACATTTGCATACCATACAAAAAAGACAACCAACAAGCCGAAAAGGGAAGAAAAAGACCAAAACAGCTCTCTACCAGCAATAAACAGCCAGATGAACATAAATTAACACCAAGATTAACATCAGCCCAAGAAGCAAGAAGTAAACAATACCCCTAGCAAGGAACTGTCAAACCAGCAAACACTAAATAGCCCAAGCAAGACCACGCCCACCATCACTGATACAAGGGCAAGCTACCAGAAGAGAAACTGAGAACAACTGCTGATATTACCTACTTTGTATAAGGGAGCATCTGCAAAAAAGCAATCAAGCCCCCAAGGGCCATTCAGTTTTAGGAGTCTCCAGATAAGCTCAAAATCTACCCAGGAGCTGAAAAACCAATATCTAATCAGCAGATATTTTTCTATATGTGTATTAAAGTTCTTTATCAGCACTATTGGAAATACATCTTCAATTTTGTGCATCATTACTTCCAATGTCTCACTTACTATGAAGACTTTTGAAAATTTTGCCCACTTTTCAAATGTCTTAAATATAAATCAGTGGGCCCTTAAAATAGCTCCACCATTCATGTCTGCCCATGCTGTCCAGATTCCTCATTTCTACTCCCATCTTATTTCTCTTCAGTTGCATAAATTGAAAACAACAACGACTTGCTTGTTCTATTTGCTATTCAGTTTAGGTTGTTTAAATTTTCATGTCACGGTCATATTTGTGATATACACCAGAAGCTGATCTGAACTGAATCCTGAAATCCTTACTGAGCTAAAACCAATTTGTATAGAAATTGCTGTATAAAGCTAAAAGAGAGTTTACAATCTACAGAAGCTGCAAGAAGGATTATATAGCTATTTGGCTCAAAAGTGATTGAATGTGAGAAGTAACACATAAGTAATATCCATAGTTTATGTGGAAATAGCTAGAATGTTGTTATTCGTTAGTTATTCATGATAGTGTATTTCCAATCATATTCTCAAAATTGTTAACAGAGTCACAATGCACAAAGAAATTACTATAAATCTGTGAAAAAAATATTTAACACAAATCCACGAATTGTACAATGAGAACCCTTCATATTCATTCAAGGGACAATGATGAAGAGTTGGAATTGGGTTTTTTTTTCTTTTGTGATTGGCAGTTCATATAGCTTTGTCCCACATCAGTTGTTAAAATTTTTAAATGGTTTAAAAAAAACCATTTCCCCAGATTTGAATAACTAGTATGAAACCCATAGAAACAAATTTTTATTCAGCAATATGAAAACATGAAAAGCACACAGCAAACAAAATATGGCTCTTTAAGTTTTCTTAGGGATTGTTAATATAAATTCATGTTGTGGTATGATTTCCAAAACTGAAAATTGAGAGAAAAGAAATGGTGAAAAGAAGACAAAGGTACAATAGATGACTGCAGTAAACTGGGATTATATCAAAGTGTTGACACATACATAGTAACATTATGTCTTAAATCCTTCCCTTATAGGCTTGGTTCTGAAATATGATGCTCATATAGTTTTGTGTTATGACATATGTGTCATGGTGTGCCCCATTTCCCTTTGAGGATGTCTATGACACACTTGTTATCACTAGAAGAACACATCTGCCATTACTTCAAGAGGGATCAGGAAGTAGATAATAGAAAAAAAAACAGATCCTCAAGGGTTCCAGCCAATTTTTCCTCAATCTTAACAATTTAAAGATGCTCAGGCTACAATTTCCAAATTCTGCCCGGGGAATTCTGGAAGTTGAAGTCTTAGACATCTTAAAGTTGCTGAAATAGTGAAGCATTGGATCAGAGAAAAACTGACTAATGATCTCATGTGGCGTCAAGCTATGTTGATAATTCTGCATGAATTTATTCCCGTCTTCTAAATTTGAGGGTAAATTATTTTCCCAAATCGTCTACTTGTTTTTTCATGCACATTTAGATAATACAAAGGTTACTGCAAATTCATAACTGATTCCAAAGCTGCTTGAACACCTATCTAGATCATACTGAAAATATCCTGAAGCTCCAAAACACAGCTTGGGTTCCATATTGAAAAATGCACAGAGTAGATTCCAGAATGTATAGCATGTACATAATTTTAAACTAATACTGTTCTGAAGTTATCTTTGCAATGTTTAGAAGGTCTTTTTTTTTGAGAAAGAGGATTTCCCCCCTTCCTCTATGCCCTGAATACAATACAATACAATACAATACAATACAATACAATACAATACAATACAATACAAATGCCATGCCATGCCATGCCATGCCATGCCATGCCATGCCATGCAATACAATACAATACAATAGCAGAGTTGGAAGGGACCTTAGAGGTCTTCTAGCTCAACCCTCTGCCTAGGTAGGAAACCCTATACCATTTCAGACAGATGGCTATCTAACATCTTCTTTAAAACAGTGTTGGAACATTCACAACTGTTTGTGATGTTTGATTTTGATTTTTTTTTAAACTTATCCAGGGATGTTTTTGACATTACTTCATTGTTTGAAAGAGCAAAGAATATTACTGTCCATTTGCACTTTTCCCTTGAACATTCCTCTATCACTCTGACATCTTGGGTGCCATCCCTTCTAATCTGGTAATGTCCATTTGGAAAAGTTCTCATGGCATTTTGCTAATGCAGCTTCCAAAATTTTACCCAGTGCAATCCCTGCACAAAGAAGGAAATGCATTATACAACATAGCAATTTGTTGCTATCTATGTCAGCCAATGGCAGAATTGATTTAATGTTCCTTTGGGTGAGCTAAGGCTACCATCCTTCGTTAGGCTATGGATATTCAATCCGTAGTAGCCTATCAAAAGCTTCCCTACCATCCCAAACATTTTCATCCTTATGGATACAGTTAATTTGGGTTTTCTTACATTTCTGTATAAAAATCTGACTGCTTCGGGGGGAAAAAAGTTTTCAGACTGCCTGATGGAAGGATTGGCTTTCTATATGTAAAATCTTGAGGCATGAACATCAATAAATGATTATTCTACATTATTGTAGGGAAAATGTTTGATTCTATGCTCATGATTAAGCTGGGATTTGAAATGTGGCCGTTTTGATCCATCACATCGCTGTAATATCTTACAATGTATATCACTCCACCATGTATTTATTATTTTCTTTTTACTTTTTCAGTGCATGCCAACTGACTTATGACCATTAATTTATGATTTTAAGGCTTGGCAGAAGAAGTGATGGAGACTCAATTTTTCTGAGTGATATACTAAAATCTCCCTTGGTCCACAGGTAAATTCTTATCTCTAATGAAATACAAAAAGACTTTATCCAGTGCAGAAGATAGCATTTTATTGGATTTGTTGTGCTGCATTTTTGAAGAAGCGTAACCCTTACAAATAAGAGATTTATATAAGGACATAACAATAGAGGAAAAGCTGATTTAGAAAATTCTGGGGAGAAAGAGAGCCCAGCATTCTCCCCTCTTACATCCCGCTGGTCTTTTCTAAGTTATTCTCAGTTTTATATGTTTTTTTAAAAAAATCTACAGCATATGCCTAGGTATTTTTATACTGATGTTTATATTCTTGTAGCTTTTGTCAAAACAGACAATAGTTCTCTAGCTAGTTTGTGAATATTCTAAACAAATCTAGATGCCATCTGTCAAACAGATTTCTGTAGCACAGTTCTTATTATTCCTTATGGCAGAGTTTGTCCAAATAATAAAACCAACTAAAATGGATTCTTTTTCTTCTAAATCAACTTATGTATATTCTTGCCCGCATACTTCAACTTCAAACAGCATAAATGATATCAATAAAGCAAGTGTTAGTGTTGGTCTTTTTCTATCCAAAGCCTGCATTAAACAGTGTACAAAAGAACAAACATTAAAAAGTAGGAGATACATTTTTTCTAATACAAGAGAATATATGTAATGCAGGGTTGAACTGTGAGTCTTGATGCTTCTGAGCTTGGCTCTTTACTTGGAAATATTTCATTATCTAAGTAGATAACCTCAGTGCTACTGTAATGAGTGTGGAGTGTGCTCTCCATTTATAAACAGTAACCAGTGTTAGTGTTTGTAGAGGTGTGGTTTTCTCCTTAATAGTTCCTTGTTTATAGTTTATAGTTTTCTGCTTGATTGTTTGTCTGGTATTAATCCCTGCTTATCTGGGTGTAGGAAGACAGACCAAAGAAATACAAAATCAGAACCAATACAAAGCAGAGAACACAGCAAGCAGACATCAAAAACCCAAAGGACACTAAATCATTACTATTATCCCAGCAGACAAAGGCCAAACCACAGTGGACAGAACACAATACATACAAAAATCCAAAGAATTACTGGAGGACATATAAATCTACATCCAAGTAAACACGAACTCCATATAGAAACTGGACAATCTGATAAAGAGATTCCTTGATGACCTAATTAAGAAAGGTCAAATCACACACAAAAAAGAGCATTGGCAGATGAAAAGCAGTACTATGGTACTACTACTATACCACACTACTATGGATGCCCAACAATACACAAGTCCAACATACCTCTTCATCTAATAGTATTGCTACTAGATACTCTAACAGTCAACAGAGTCAAAGAACTTACAAAAAAGCTTGGATATCTCACAGAGTGAAATGAAGATTGTATCCTCTCTTCACTAAAGGGCTTCCCTAAAATCAAAGGCCTAAAAACAGAATAGGATGAAATTATGGTTCCATTTGATGTCATGGTACTCTTTATGTCCAAAAATCCAGAAATAATGAAAGAATACATGGTAGCAGTACTACACACTGCACTGAACCTGGTCGAGTAGTAAGGTGTTCTGTCTCCCCGGCCTGTGAATAGACCAGAACACAGGCTTGGCTTTTGCCACTGTTTGAGATAACAAATTTTTTGGCTGAGAGCCCAGACAACTCACGTTAGCTCTGCAGTAACCTTTCACACAGATATTCCCAAAGGAATAGACATAGCTAGAATGCACAGAGAGTCCAAATGAACACAACTAGAATACCCAGACAGACTTCCTTGACTACTAATTCTGAATGATTGTTTCCTGCATATGTCCCCTCCCAATGCCCCAACTATAAGCTCTCTTGGGAGGGGCCAATCAACAACTACCTGGTTCTTAATCATCTCCTGTGAGCCTGCCTACGACGTAATTGTTGCCTCCGCCTCTCAGCTCTGCTCTCTCTTGCATCATGGATAAACTGCCTTTGATCCTCCTCATTGCTCCATGCCTCAGGTGCCTCCTGGTGGTCAACCAGCCTCTCTGGTTCCTGCTCTGACTCTGAACCCTGCCCAGGGACTTCCTCATCTTCCAGGGCATACTCATATGGTTCCTCGCTATCCAAGTCCATCAGCAGCTCAGCCGGATCCTGCTGGGCCACAACAGTAAGGTAACATTAAAATACCCAGAATCATGGACCTCATCATCCTCTGTCTCATCACCTACTTTCAGTTTGATAGACAAATATATCAACACAACAGAAGAACACCCATAGGATCATCATCTTCAGAACTCAGCAGCAACTGTAATTCAGAGTGTAGAAACCACATTACAGTCACACAGACAATCCAAGGTATGTATCTAGAAGACACATTTGTCATAATAAAAAGGACAACTATAGAAGACTCATGAAACAATCAACACGTTCAAAGGAATAAATTCACAGGACAAGAAAGCAACAGCACACTACCTTTCCTGGTTGTCAGCAGCAGAGGAAATGATGGAAAATTAGAAATGCAGTATTAAGAAACAATCCATATTAAATACTGGTAGGTACTCAGTTACTAAAATAACAGCCCAACTTCATATTAAGAGGAGCTGTGTAAGCACATTCTTTAGACAAGAACTAATGCACTACAGCAACATGGAACCCAAGAAAAAGGAAACAGTGCCAAGGACTCCACATAATTTCCTTTCCTTTCTTTTCTTTAAAAAAAAAAAAAGCTTTAGGGACTTTTCATTTTAAATGCCTGCATCCTATAATGTAATGTAATTAAAAGACTAACTTTAAGTCTGTAGGACTTCAATATCCATTGGCTTGCAAAGTTAACACAATCTTCCAGATTTGTCGTACAGTTTTGGTAGTCATAGATGCAATGGATTTCAGCTTAAGAGTTATTTCCTGCGTAAGAGTTTTTTATTCTGATATGTTGTGCTTAGAAGTACTGATTTCCCTGGGAACACTGTCTTTGGAGCATCTGATCTGATTATCTCAACACCATCTTGTTAGAATCCATACATTAATGTTGAACTTCATGAGCCATTGCTTGAACTTTAAATACAAAAGTTGTCATTAGCAGGGCATTAAGTAAAAAAAAAGGTATGGATAATGAACCATCACTGAATACTGGGTAGTGTTTTTGTAATATTAATAAAAAATGTACACTTCCAGATTAAAAGAAGCAGTAAATAGAGATGAAAGGAAAATTAAAGACCACCTAATTAGCTTTGTTCATCTTTAGTAATCACATGAAGAACCAGAAGAGTAGAGCAGAAAACTGCAGAAACTCAGCAAATTCCTCAAACGGGAGTGAAGAACTCTGATAAGACCCAACTTTGTGGTAAGCATTTTAATGGACCTTTAATTAGCTTTTCTGGAAAGCTTACTGATGATATGCTGGAATAATGATCCCATATGCTTGAAAAAGTCTAGTCATTAGCCAGCATGGTGGTTGAACATACTAATGCGTTTGCCTCTTAGACATTTTAGGAATAACTTTTGCTAGTGAGGTCACATTTTATGTCATTAAATCACATGCTGACTCATTTCCTTAGTCAAGGTGCAAATGCCAATTCCCAAATGAGTGTTTCAGAATGGGTTGGCCAAAGTCCACATTTCTACTTAGGGCACTTCTCACAATGAATCTTATTCACAGAAATCCAAGAGAAGAATGGCTTAAATGTGATGCTTTATCTGAAGGAAAGTACAGAGAGTATGAAATCTCCTTGATAAATAACTTGCTCTTTTCTTACCTTCCCTTCACTTTCCAGTAAGGTTTTATGTACTGTATTTAGATTCAAACTTGACTTGTGCCAGCACTTAAGATGACGCATCAAAAATTTGAAATATTTAGTTCAGTGTTGTCTAACCTTGTTGTCCTTGCGTGCCAAAATCGCATGCGCATGCCCACACCCACAATGCAATGCACCTCATCCCCTGCACATGCATGCACCTCCATAACCACCCTGTGCGGGTGCACAACACTCCCTAAAGCCTCCTGAAAAAAAAACGGGGCACAAGGGGCACCACACACCCCTGTGCTATTCCATCCCCTGTGCATGCATAACAGCTCCACATGCCCCCCCTACATGCATGCAGCAGAGACTCCAAAATCAACTGCCTGTCAAAAGGTGTGTACACATGCCTGGTGGAGCTAAGTTGGGCGATGGCTCGTGTGCCCACAAAAAGTGTTCTGTATGCCACCTGTGGCACATGTGCCATAGGTTCGGCGTCACAGATTTAGTTTGAAATAACTGAGAGGTAACAGGAGGTATTTGAGGTACAAGTTTTTCAAGTTCAATGAAAACACATTGAGACATCTCCTGGAGCAAGTTACATACTAGAGTTTTGGAAGCTGTTTTGCACCCTTCCTGCAAGTTCTGACATAATTGTTGCTTTAAAGGATGTGTGTATGCACAATAATTTTAACCGGCTAATGTGAGAGAAGAAGAAAAAACCCTGAAATTTGTCTTCTGTGAACATACATATTTAGAAATAGTCACATTTTAAATTATTCATTTAAAAAAAAAATCTGAAGCCCTCCAACGAAAAGAATCCCAATAGTATATGTCTGTAAAAAAGAATATTAATTATAATAGAATGACCATTTTCTGAGACTGGGTGAGGGATGAGAATAACCAGGTGGAGCTGTCAGCCAGCTACATCACTCTTGCCAGGATATTAATTTGGGTGGATGAGGATCCTAAGTAGGCTCCAGGAAACTGCTACTTCAGCGTAATAGAAAAATAGAATAAAAACCATGCAACAGTTTTTCATTTGCACATTTGGAAAACTATCAACTATATTCATGCAACATCACATTATATACACTATATTCAAGTTTTGCATATTATTTCATTGACTCGCTCTGTTCTTTCTATCTGCTCTTATTATCTTGCTTTCTCATTATCACAAGTTAATTTTTATTATTTAAAAAAAATCATGGTGGTTTTTTCCATCTAGTGTGATCATCTTCCTTCCAGTGTCCTTGACTGAGTTTCCTGCCCCCTTTCTACCTTCACCACCATTAATCTCCTTTCTTTCCATTTCTATCCTGCTATGCACCTTTTGCTATTTCTATTTCTATTATCTAATCTACCATTGAAGATATTAGTAATGGCAGAGACAAATTAGGATGTGCTAATGAGGAAAAGAAGCCATTTTAAGATCATTCTTAAAAGCAGGAATGTGATGAAAAACAGATTTGCTGCAGAACAATTGCAGAATATCTCAATTGTTCTCACATGAGCCCATTAAGTTGTACCATATAAGTTCCTTATTCATGCTTCCTATCTCTTTATTCTTCCTATTGTGTGGTTACAAATTATTGTCATCAAGAGCTAAAAATACATAGTAATGGGTTCTAAGGTGCATATAGTTGGTAACAATCTGATCCCAGACTAATATGGTCTATTCTAATAATCTTCTAACTAGAATGTTGTTATTTATTTATTTAATTTGCATAGCTGCGCATATCACCTTGGTAACTCTGGGTGACTCACAACAATTAAAGTAATGCCCAAACCACAAAACAATTAATTAAAAATGTATAAACATACAAACCCACAAACCCACAATAAAAATAAAAAAATAATCACCAAAGTCAGCAGCAACATCCAGTTAGGGTATCATTCAACATGACCATTGAGGAATCTCTTCACTGTCAACAGACCCCCCCTTCAAGCACAGTGGCAGAGCCATATTTTCAGAATCTCCCTAAAGCCAGTAAGGTTGGGGCTAATTATTATTATTATTATTATTATTTATTGGATTTCTAGACAGCCCCCTCTCCCCGTGAGGACTCGGGGCGGTGTACAGGTAAAATTAAAACTACTAAAAACATAACAATACAGACAAAGTTAAAATCAAATTAGA